>CAMRHE010001920.1:0-20471 GCA_947044405.1 Leptodactylus fallax | reverse complement strand
CTCTATATATTACACCTCGGTCCTCTATTTCTATATTAAACCTCGGCCCTCTCTCTATATTACACCTCGACCTCTCTCTATATTACACCTCGACTTCTCTCTATATTACACCTCGGCCCTCTCTATATTACACCTTGGCCCTCTCTATAATACACCTCGGCCCTCTCTATATTACACCTTGGTCCTCTATCTCTATATTACACCTCAGTCCTCTATCTCTATATTACACCCCGGCCCTCTCTATATTACACCCCGGCCCTCTATCTCTATATTACACCTCGGCCCTCTCTATATCACGCCCCGGCCCTCTCTATATTACACCCCGGCCCTCTATCTCTATATTATACCCCGGCCCTCTCTATATTACACCCCGGCCATCTATCTCTATATTATACCCCAGCCCTCTCTATATCACACCTCGGCCCTCTCTATATCACGCCCCGGCCCTCTCTATATTATACCCCAGCCCTCTCTATATTATACCCCAGCCCTCTCTATATCACACCCCGGCCCTCTCTATATTACACCTCTCTATATCACGCCCCGGCCCTCTCTATATTACACCCCGGCCCTCTCTATATTACACCCCGGCCCTCTCTATATTACACCTCTCTATATCACGCCCCGGCCCTCTCTATATTACACCCCAGCCCTCTCTATATCACACCTCGGCCCTCTCTATATCACAGCCGGCCCTCTCTATATTACACCCCGGCCCTCTATCTCTATATTACACCTCGGCCCTCTCTATATCACACCCCGGCCCTCTCTATATTACACCCCGGCCATCTATCTCTATATTATACCCCAGCCCTCTCTATATTACACCCCGGAACTCTATCTCTATATTACACCTCGGCCCTCTCTATATCACACCCCGGCCCTCTCTATATTACACCCCGGCCCTCTATCTCTATATTACACCTCGGCCCTCTATCTCTATATTACACCCCGGCCATCTATCTCTATATTATACCCCGGCCCTCTCTATATCACACCCCGGCCCTCTCTATATTACACCTCGGCCCTCTCGCGTACATCTCTCTACTCTCAGCCTCCGGCTCATTCATCACAATAAGAATCTGTTCATTGATTAGAAAATTAGGATGTAAAATGAAACGTCCCCTCAGATAGAATTATTATCCTGATTTATTCCGAGGAAACGTCTCATTGTCCTACAATGTAATCACCAACCTGACTGATCTAGTGGAGGAGCCGCCGCACATTAACCCCTGCACGGCTTCCTGTCATTTGCCCCATATCACACAGATATAATACACAGGGCAGCAGCCTATACACTGTATCTATAAGCCTGGCCGAATGTTGTGATCTTATCAGGGTCAGGACAGGCAATGATGACCCTGACACACCACAGCACGTATCCGTGTAAGATCTGGGGTCCTACTGTCCGTCCTCACAGAGACAATGCACATAGAGTTATATTTACAGCAGTCTGGGGTTAAAAGGAAATGATTAGGGAGGGGCTGACTATAATGTACTTTACAGGATTAATGACAGGAAGTCCTGGAGGATCCCTAATCCCTGCCCCTGTGATCTGGTGCATTTCCTCGCTAGGACACTCGCTGTCATCTGTGATCTGCTCAGGGGACAGAAAGTATCATACAGGGCTCACTGATCTCAATGTGACTATGACAGCTCTGCACTCTCTGAAGCTGCCCTCTGATACCTGCAGCTGCTCTCCACACCCTGCAGCCCCCAAGAAGCGCTCCATTACCTGCAGCGGCTCTCTACTCTTTCCAGCTGCTATTCACTCCATACAGCTCATATATTCACACTACAACTCTCTGCAGCTGCTCTCTTTTCCATGCAGCAGCTCTCTACTCCCCTTTAGCAGTTAAGTCCCTACAGCAGCTCTCAACTCACTGCATCATCTCTCCACTGTCTGCAACTGTTCTACAATCCTTGCATCAGATGCTCACTCCCTTCAGCTGTTCTCTGCAGCTGCTCTCCACTCTTTTCTGTGGCTCTCAACTCCCTGCAGCAGCTCTCTACTCTTTTCAGCTGTTTTCAACTCCCTGTATAAATTCCCCACTCACTGTGGTAGCTTTCCACTTTTTTCAGCTGCGCTCCACTCCCTGAATTAGCCCGTGACTTTCTTCAGCAGCTCTCTACTCTTTTCAGCTCCTCTTCATTCCATGCAGTAGCTCTCCACTCTCTGCAGTAGCTCTTTACACTTTGCAGCTGCTCCCTATTCTCTCCTGCAACTATCCACTCTCTGTAGAAGCTCTCCAGTATCTTTTCAGTGGTTCTCCACTCCCTACATCAGCTCTCAATTTCCTGCATCAGTTCTTCACTTTCTGCATCAGTTCCCTGCTCTCTGCAGCAGCTCTCTACATTGTGCAGCTACTCTCCACTCTCTGCAGCAGCTCTCTACTTCCTGCATCAGCTCTTCACTCCACTCAGCAGCTCTCCACTCTCTGTAGCTGTTACTTAGTCTTTGCATTAGTTCTCCAGTCTCTGCAGCAGCTCTTCACTTTCAGTTACTCTCTACTTCCTGCAGCTTCTCTCCACTCTTTGCAGCTACTCTTCACTTTATGGAGCAAATATCTACACACCTCAACAGCTCTCGTCTCTCGACAGCTGACTTCCACTACTTGCAACTGCTCTCCACTCCCTGCAGGAGCTTTAGAGTCTCTGTAACTGCTCTCCATTCCCTGCAGCTGTTATCTACTTCCTGCAACTGCAATCCACTCACTTAAACTGTTCTTTATTCTGTGGAGCTTCTCTCCCGTACCTGCATCAGCTTTTTACTATCTGCATCAGCTCTCCTTTCTCTGCAGCTGCTCTATGATCCTTGCATCAGCTCTTCACTCAATACAGCAGCTATCCACTCTTGCACCAGCATTCCACTCTCTATGACTGCTCTATACTCACTGCAGCAGCTTTCCACTCTTTATAGCTCTCTACTCTCTGCAATAGCTTATCACTCTCTTCAGGATCTTTCTACTCTCTATGGCTAACCTCCACTTCCTGCAGCTACCATCCACTCTCTTTACCCTGTTCAGCTGCCCTCCAACATCTGCATCAACTTTTCACTATCTGAATCTCCTCTTTACTCCCTGCTGCAGCTCTCCATTCCTTTCAGCTGCTCTCCACTCCCTGTAGAAGCTCTCCTCTCCTTTCAGCTGCGCTCTACTCCCTGCAGCCGCTTTCAGCTATCCACTCTCTGCACCAGCTCTCCAGTTTTTCAGTGGCTCTGCACCCCCCTACAACAGCTCTTGACTCCCAGCGCCAACTTTTCACTCTCTGCAGCAGCTCTCTACACTGTGCTGCTGCTTTCCCAGTCTTTTCAGCTGCTCTTTACTCTATACAGAAAATGTCTGCTCACAACAGCTCTCAGCTATCTGCAGCTGCTTTCAACTGTCTACAACTGCTCTCTGTTCCCTGCAGCAGCACTCCACTCTCTACAGCAGCTCTTGACTCTGCAACTTTTCTCCACTTCCTGCAGCTGTGATCCACTCTCTTGAGCTGCTCTTTACTCTGTGCAGCTGATCTCCACTACTTGCATCAGCTTTTCACTTTCTGTAGCAGCAGCTCTCCTCTCTCTGAAGCTGCTCTCTATTTCCTGCAGCAGCTTTCTCACTCTCTATGGCTGCTCTCTACTCCCTGCAGCAGCTTTCTCACTCTCTATAGCTGCTCTCTACTCCCTGCAGCAGCTCTTCACTTTCTGCAGCAGCTTCCCACACTCTGTAGTTGCTCTTCACTCCCTGTATCAATTTCCACTCCCTGCATCAGCTTTTCACTCTCTATGACTGCTCTATACTCCCTGCAGCAGCTTTCCACTCTGTAAGGCTCTCTATTCTCTTAACTCTCTGCAGCAGCTTTGCACTCTCTATGGCTGCTGTTCACTCTCTGTAGTTGGTCTCCACTCCCTGCACCAGTTGATCACTCTCTGCAGCAACTTTTTACTCTCTGTAGCTGCTCTGCACTTCCTGCATCCGATCTTCATCTCTGCAGCAGCTTTCCACTCTCTATGGCTCCTCTCTACTACCTGCAGCAGCTTTCCACTCTCTATGGCTGTTGTCCACTTTCTGCAGTTGTGATCCACTTCCTGTAGCTATTCTCCATTCCCTGCATCAGCTTTCCACTCCATGCAGCAGCTCTCTACCTCCTGAAGCTGCTCTCCACTCCCTACATCAGCTCATCACTTTCTGCAGCAGCTTTCCACTCTGGATGGCTGTTCTCCACTCCCTGAAGCAGCTCTTCACTCTGTGCTGCAGCTTCCCACTCTCCATGGATGCTGTCCACTCTCTGCAGTTGCTCTCCACTCCTTACATCAGCCCATCACTCTGTGCTGCAGCTTCCCACTCTCCATGGATGCTGTCCACTCTCTGCAGTTGCTCTCCACTCCTTACATCAGCCCATCACTCTGTGCTGCAGCTTCCCACTCTCCATGGCTGCTGTCCACTCTCTGCAGTTGCTCTCCACTCCTTACATCAGCCCATCACTCTGTGCTGCAGCTTCCCACTCTCCATGGATGCTGTCCACTCTCTGCAGTTGCTCTCCACTCCTTACATCAGCCCATCACTCTGTGCTGCAGCTTCCCACTCTCCATGGATGCTGTCCACTCTCTGCAGTTGCTCTCCACTCCTTACATCAGCCCATCACTCTGTGCTGCAGCTTCCCACTCTCCATGGCTGCTGTCCACTCTCTGCAGTTGCTCTCCACTCTCTGCAGTTGCTCTCCACTCCCTGCATCAGCTTGTGACTTTCTGGCGCAGCTTTCTACTCTCTATGGCTACTCTGCACTCCCTGCGTATGCTCTTCAGTCTCTGCAGCAGTTCTCCACTTTGGCTATTATACGGAGCCCGACTGAGGTTTTCATTCCTCTTAATTACCTCTGCACTCACCTAATGGACTATATGGAGAAGCCTTGTCCATAGATGATTCATAGAGGCCCATTTGCACAAAGTCTTCACATCACAACAATTACAATCACAACTGTATCTGTCTCATGTAGATAATAAAACTGATCAGTAAAAATGAAGGCGCCTGCATGAACACGTTCACAGGCTCTCCAGGATGGAAGTTTATCTTTCCGCTCCTTACAGAAATCTTGACATAAGGAACATTATTACTTATTGGTGACCAGCGTCAAGCTCGAGGATCTTAAACAGGATGTGACATCTAAAGGACTTTCCCGCTGATCTGAACAGACAAGTGAAGGAGATTCTCCCCCCACATCTGTCTCTGCACTCAACAGACTCAACATTGAGACAGAAAGCAGCAAAATCCCACAAAGAGCGATAAATCACACTTAGAGGTGAAGACTTCTGCACTCTTCCAAATGGTCGTCCTCCTGGAGAACTTCCTGATCAGACTATACATGGTGCAGAAGACATTATAGGCTCTTCCTTAAATTTTGCACCTCCAGTGCTCCATTACCAGCTCCATATTAACCATTCTTGGTCATCACATATCCAAGGAGAGAGCATATTCTTAAAGTAAGACCACAAGAGGCCAATAAGAGAAAGACAAGGTCATAGACACAACCACAGATGATGTCCAGGAAGATGAGATCACATATGGGCCGTGTCTATGGTCTTGTCTTCTCTATTTTTGATTGTCTTAGTAGGATTTTTTGGTATCCAGCATGCAATCACTTTTCTCTAGCTGGGAATGATGGGTGAGAGCGATCCTATGGAGTATATCAGCTAGACATAGTGGATGAAGGAAGGACGTATCATTATATGTGATATTATTATATCTTATATTCATCTTTTATATTCAATTCTATCTTTCTAGTAATAATACAATTAAACAAGTGAGATAAAACTTCCAGGCTGAACCTCAAAACCTCAAGATTTTCTGAGAAAATGGAGGTGATGAGGAAACAGCCAATACTGGATCCAAGAAGCTCCTGGGATACAGGCTCTCCTTATGGCAATGGCAGACGAATCCAAGAAGAGAAAAGCAATGGATAATACAATGGAAGACGCAGCAACTAGGAGAAGAGATGTCAGCAATATTATTATATCATTATAAGAAATGTAACTATTTTAGCACATTTCTCATCAGTGGCAGGAACACATAACGTGTGTGTATATAGATAGATAGATAGATAGATAGATAGATAGAATGGCAATGGATGCCTAGAAATATTACACTAAACGTGAAGAGCTGGCATTCCAAGATCTGTATATAACCATGAAATCAACTGATGTCATTAATATACTAATAATACAATAATATATAATAATATACACAAAATAATATTAGAAAACTAAAAATATAACAATAGAAAAAAACAATAAATAAAATCAATATAATAATAAAAAATGTAAGAAATATAAGTAAATAACAAACTAAACGAATAATAAATAAAAAGAATAATAAAATGAAAAATATATAAGAAATGAAAAAAGAAAAAAAAATATTGAAAATATAAAACAGAATAATAAATAAAAAAATATAATGATCATAAAATAATACAAAAAATACAAAATGAATATAAAAAAGCAAAATAAAATAAGTATAATGACAGGACGGATCGGATAGTTATGGATGACAGGACGGATCGGATACTTATGGATATCAGGGGGGGGATACTGGAAGGGTGGATCGGATACTTATGGATAGGGATTTATGGATAACAGGGTGGATCGGATACTTATGGATAACAGGGGGATGGATCGGATACTTATGGATAACAGGATGGATCGGATACTTATGGATATCAGGATGGATCGGATACTTATGGATAACAGGGTGGATCGGATACTTATGGATGACAGTGGTGGATCGGATACTTATGGATGACAGGACAGTCGGATCTGTGGTTGGATACTAGGGTGGATGACAGGATGGATCGGATACTTATGGATATCAGGGTGGATCGGATACTTATTGGATAACAGGGGTTAGGGTGGATGAAGGAAGATCGGATACTTATGGATGACAGGGTAGATCGGATACTTATGGATGATGCAGGAGGATCGGATACTTATGGATAACAGGGTGGATCGGATACTTATGGATAACAGGATGAGATCGGATACTTATGGATATCAGGATGGATCGGATACTTATGGATATCAGGATGGATCGGATACTTATGGATAACAGGGGGTTGGTTTGGGTTGGATTGGTTACTTATGGATACAGGTGGATCGGATACTTATGGATCGGATGGGTCGGGTTCTTTGAACAGGGAGGATCGGATACTTATGGATGACAGTGGGGGTTTGGAAGGGGGCGGTTTGATGAAGGCAGATCGGATACTTATGGATGACAGGGTAGGATCGGATACTTATGGATATCAGGACGGATCGGATACTTATGGATAACAGGATGGATCGGATACTTATGGATAACAGGGTGGATCGGATACTTATGGATATCAGGGGTCGGATACTTATGGATATCAGGGTGGATCGGATACTTATGGATGACAGGGAGGATCGGATACTTATGGATGACAGGACAGATCGGATACAGGACAGATCGGATACTTATGGATGACAGGGAGGATCGGATACTTATGGATGACAGGACAGATCGGATACTTATGGATGTCAGGGGGGGGGGGGGGGTGGATACAGGATGGATCGGATACTTATGGATGACAGGGTGGATCGGATACTTATGGATGACAGGGTAGTCGGATACTTATGGATATCAGGGTGGATCGGATACTTATGGATGACAGGGAGGATCGGATACTTATGGATGACAGGACAGATCGGATACTTATGGATGACAGGGAGGATCGGATACTTATGGATGACAGGACAGATCGGATACTTATGGATAACAGGACGGATCGGATACTTATGGATAACATGGTGGATCGGATACTGACTAGCACTATTATTAGAAATATAATTTTTCCTATTAATGTGATTTTCATTGACGTCGCCTTTCGCTGGTATTACGATAAAGAAGGAGCCATTTCATTTCATTACATTACAGTGACGTTCTCCACCTCAGTGTGCGGCCTCTTGTTAGGGCCAAAAGTGAAAAACAAGGCGAGTAAAGAAATGTCGACACGGAGCGCGAGCATCAGGATCTGTTTTCAGAGCAAACACAGGCGGACACCCTGCTCCCGGACACGGTCATCGGCCAGAACTTTACAACCGCCCCGGGCAATGGCCGAAGCTTTCAGCACATTTTTTTCTGACATGCACCAGAATTCTTTGGAAAAATATTATGCAACAAAAAAGAAGAAAAATAAAACCTTAGTGTCAGGCTTGTGGGTTCTTATCTTGTATATTCAGTTCCCGCCTCTGTTAATATTTTAATCATTGGAATTCTCGTATTTTACGGCCACGCACGAGATGCGAAGCGGAGGCAGCGACGTTCTAATCCGGTGTAATTCATTATTTTAATTACCCAGAATCTCTGGGCGACAGAACTGACAATCCCCCGAACAGATAAATCAATGCGGCCACTTCCCGCTGAGATCGGCTCAATTCCACTATTTTACATTATTTGACGCGAAGGGAAAAAAAAAATCATTAAAACAATTTAACAAAATTAAAGAGTTGATGGAACGAGATCATCATGTTAATAACAAGTGACAGGTTAGTGGGGCGCGACCGCCGGAGGAGGGGACCCTAATTATACTGAATTATTGATACCCGCGGATTTACGGGTCATTGTAACGGACGATTTACTGGGTTTTATTTATCATTTTCTAAACTTATTTTACTCAAATGGTTTCATTTTATTTTACAGGAATTTTTGTCACTGATTTCATTTTGTCTCTAGATCTAAGTTTTTTTTTTCCTCTCCAGACTTTTTATAAAGCTATAAAGTTGGGTGAGATGTTCCCAGAAAGCAGGCGCTTCTGAGTCACATGTATGTGTGGTAGGGGCAGCGCAGGGGGAGGGTGAACGCCAGCGCTGGGAGCCTTGTTTACTAACATGGTGCAGCCTTTACCTGCCGCCGAGGCGCCAAACCTGATCTTTGGCCGCTTTAGTATTTATATAACGGCACAATAAAGAATTAATAGATAAGACATCACATAGGACATAGATATCATGGGGTATAAAGTGCACACAGCAGCCACATACATGGTATACACTGTATACTAGGGAATACAAAGTTACCAAAAACACACACATAGCACCCCAGAAAACACACAGGACCCCAAATACCCCAGATACAGTCACACCTCTAGACACAGCACCCCATGAAATTACCAAAACATACACAATGACCCAGGAATACACAGCACCCCCTGTACGGACCCAGCACCTCACCCCACATGACCCAAGATATTACCCAGAAATATACAGCACCCCTAGGACTCCAGGATATATATAAGACACAGAGAGTTCCCCCTGCGTATCGAACATGAGCCAACAATGCAAAGTGACCCCATAATATGAATCCCAGGACATGACCCAGGAACATGCAGCACCCCCTGTACCCAAACACAAAGCAAGCTACAACACCCCAAAACATGAGCCGGGCATACACAGCACCCCAAGACATGCCCAAGGAATATACAGGACCCCAAGTTATGACCTAGGAATACACAGCAGCCTCTATACATACACAAGACCCCCATATACAGACACATTACCACAGGACATGAACCCGCAGTATACAGCACCCCAAAATAACTCCAGCACAGAGACTTCAAAACTGGAAAACACAGAGCCCTGGGAAGGCACCGGAGCCCTGGACATGACCCAAAGCACCACCAGCACCGAGAGGAGCCCAGCTCATGACCTGTATACACAGGACCCCCTGTATCCAAAATACCCCAGCTCATAACCTGTATACACTGGACCCCCTGTATCCAAAATACCCCAGCTCATAACCTGTATACACTCAGGACCCTCGGACATGACCCAAAGCACCACCTGCACCGAGAGGAGCCCTGCTCATAACCTGTATACACTGGACCCGCTGTATCCAACAGACCCCAGCTCATATACACAGCGCCCCCTGTATCCAACAGACCCCAGCTCATAACCTGTATACACTGGACCCCCTGTACCCAACAGACCCCAGCTCATATACACAGGACCCCCTGTACCCAACAGACCCCAGCTCATATACACAGGACCCCCTGTACCCAACAGACCCCAGCTCATATACACAGCGCCCCCTGTATCCAACAGACCCCAGCTCATAACCTGTATACACTCAGGACCCTCGGACATGATCCAAAGCACCACCTGCACCTAGAGGAGCCCAGCTCATAACCTGTATATACACAGGACCCCAATACCCAAAAACCCCAGCTCATAACCTGTATATACACAGGACCCCTATAGCCAGAAGACCCCAGCTCATAACCTGTATATATACAGGACCCCTATAGCCAGAAGACCCCAGATCATAACCTGTATACACTGGACCCCCTGTATCCAAAAGACCCCAGCTCATAACCTGTATATACACAGGACCCCAATACCCAAAAGACCCCAGCTCATAACCTGTATATACACAGGACCCCTATACCCAAAAGACCCCAGCTCATGAACTGTATACACACAGGAGACCCCTAATCTGACCCTCTCACCTCCTGTATAGACAGAATATCCCCGGATATAAAACTTTGGCATCCTAGCCCACCAGGAATAGCCCCAGGACCTCTGCCCCCTCACCCAGAGCTCCCTGCACTCAGGACCCCACCAGGCTCCGGCTGGCAGATGATGACATACTGGAATCCACTTACCAAAGCAGATTTGCTGGCCACACTGGTGTTATCAACCATACTGCTGCTCTCTGCCCTGCAACACTGGAGCAAAACCTGTTCAATAATTCAGCCAGTTCTCAGGAGGAAATCACTGAGTGGCCGGTACCGGCTGCACGTCCCGGAGTCCTGGAGGCAAGTCCTGGCTGCACAGTCCTGGCTTGTCCGCCGGCCGCTGTACGGTCCCGGCTGCACGGTACCAGGTGCACCACTTGTCTGTACGGTCCCGGCTGTCCTGTCTGGTCTGTACGGTCCCGGCTGCACGGTACCAGGTGCACCACTTGTCTGTACGGTCCCGGCTGTCCTGTCTCGTCTGTACGGTCCCGGCTGCTCCGCTTGCAGTGTCTTTGCTGCCCAGTGCCAGTGCACGGTACCGACTGCAGTGTCCGGGTGCACAAGTTGTCGGCAGGGTCCTGGCTCCCCCGCTGCACGGTCCTGGCTCCCCCGCTGCACAGTCCTGGCCGCTCCGCACGCTGCTTCTCTCTGCCTTCAGCTTTTCCTCGCTCAGGGGGTCATTTTTTTTTTATTGCCACCTTTGCCTTTTTTTTTTTTTTTTTTTTCTGCAACAAGTGTTGAGCTTGGGCTGAGCGCCCCCGGAGTGAGAGATCTGCCCTCTGCGCTGCCATTCGCTGACTACATGTCAGGGAGTGATAGATGGGAGGGCAGGCTCAGTGACAGCAGGGACACAGGGGGAGTAGTAGTCATCGTGCTCATCATCCTCATCATCATCATGGCTGCAGGCAGGTCCAGCCCACTGCCTCACACTCATCCATAAATCATCAGCACAACTTCTGGGAAGCCCTGGAGCCATGGCGGCCACTGCACATTCTTAGCTTTTATGTATTTCTTTATATCCTCCTTTTATTTCCAGGAAGGACAATCTAGAAACTTTGCAGACCCGTCCTATGGAAGGATCCGTTATCAGCCGCTAATAACGGACAGTATGAACACAGCCCGAGCCTCTCTCTTTAGGATGCTGATTGGGTCATCTCCGAGAGTCCCATTGAAATGAATAGATCGAGCTGATCGTCATGGATGGGGTCAGACAGATCAGCAAGTTACCCCCTATCCCTTTAATAGTGGGGTCCCCCCCTATGTATGAGCCAGAGAGCATCTCTGTACCCACATCTCACAGGACAGCCCATTGAGAGGATGTCATACCTCATGTACCCTGCGGAGGCGCTGTAGGTGATTTGCACACTTCCTGTCCTAGAGGCAGTCACTGGGGGGTCCTTATGATTGTGCTGCCCCTCTGTGTACAGCGCTGCGGCATAGGTCGGGGTTGTACACTATCTCCGCAGCTCCCGTTGACTCAGGGCGCACGTTCTGCCCGCAGCTCCATCAGGATGGGAGCCCCGTCGCCCTGTCCTTGGGATCGGTGAGGGCCCCAACGCCAGACCCCTGCTGATCATGAAGTTATCCGAGGAGGGATAATGTGAGAGATTCCCCCTGATCGTGTTATCAGCTGGGTCACCTCCATAGTGGATGATAATATTAGCGCAGCGCGGGGAGCGCCATGTGAGGGCGCCGCGCTCCACTGTTTATGTGTTTAATCCGTGTGTCGTTATCTGACACTGAGACGAAGCAGCGGCCGCTAATCCCGGAGCGTGTAAACGAGGGGGCAGCCCTGGGGGGAAACCGCCGCCGAGCCCCGCTAACAAGAAGCCATCAGGGAACGCGGCTCCTCCGATCAATCCTCACACAAGGCACAAAGTCATGATTCCAGCGGAGAGAGTCGTGACGAGGCGGCGTGATGGACGCATAGAGATGTGAGGAGAGACAGGAGGCCGATAGCCATTACAAGATGTCAGGCGACGACGGAAGGAGGGGAAGGGGGAAGGCTACAGCTTAATGTGCGCGAGGACGGGAAGACGAGCCGTAACAAATATGGGAAATATTCAAAAAATCTGTTAATTTGTTCCTATGAAACATCACGTGACGGATGAAATGGCAGAGAAGTGTGAACTAGTGTCTACGGGCCATATAAGCCATCCTGAAAACAGGTCCGAAGCTTCAAGGTAGAGCCAGGTGTCCGGGACAGGAAGGGTTAACCCCCATGCAGCAGTAGCCAGACACTGGTGGGGGGGATCCTGTCCTCTCTAGTCCCCCCCACCAGTAACATCTGGGATTTTATGGACTCTGTTTCATCTCTTTATCTTCCCCCGCCAAAGAGGGGCCTGGACAGAGCCAGACATGACCCTGCAGGCCCAGGAGCGGCCCCTGATCATCATCATCATCATCATCATCATCACAGAGCCTGCAGGAAGGAAGGGGTTAAGTCACAATAAACATCTAATGTGTAATATTATCTATGAGAATATCTGCTGCGGAACAAAGTCATGTCATATATAGTATATTTATATAGTCTACATCTATACAGTAATCCCAGTATCTCCTATCTATCTCCTATCTATCTATCTATCTATCTATCTATCTATCTATCTCATCTATCTATCTATCTCATATCTATCTCATATCTATCTCATATCTATCTATCTATCTATCTATCTATCTATCTCATATCTATCTATCTATCTCATATCTATCTCATATCTATCTATCTATCTATCTCATCTATCTCATATCTATCTATCTATCTATCTATCTATCTATCTCATATCTATCTACTATCTCCTATCATCTCTATCTATCTATCTATCTCATCTCATCTATCTCATATCTATCTATCTATCTATCTACTATCTCTATCTATCTATCTATCTCATATCTATCTATCTATCTCATATCTATCTATCTATCTATCTCATATCCATCTATCTATCTCATATCTATCTATCTATCTATCTCATATCTATCTATCTATCTATCTCATATCTATCTATCTCATATCTATCTATCTATCTCATATCTATCTATCTCATATCTATCTATCTATCTATCTATCTCATATCTATCTATCTATCTATCTCATATCTATCTATCTCATATCTATCTATCTATCTCATATCTATCTATCTATCTCATATCTATCTATCTATCTATCTATCTATCTATCTACTACTCATATCTATCTATCTCCTATCTATCTATCTCATATCTATCTATCTATCTATCGATCTCATATCTATCTATCTATCTCATATCTATCTATCTATCTCATATCTATCTATCTCATATCTATCTATCTATCTATCTATCTCATATCTATCTCATATCTATCTATCTATCTAATATCTATCTCATCTATCTATCTATCTATCTCATATCTATCTATCTATCTATCTATCTATCTATCTATCTCATATCTATCTCATATCTATCTCATCTATCTATCTATCTATCTATCTATCTATCTATCTATCTATCTCATATCTATCTATCTCATATCTATCTATCTATCCCATATCTATCTATCTATCTATCTCATATCTATCTATCTCATATCTATCTATCTATCTATCTATCTATCCATCTATCTATCTCATATCTATCTATCTATCCCATATCTATCTCATATCTATCTCATATCTATCTCATATCTATCTATCTATCTCATATCTATCTCATATCTGTGTATGTACCTATCTATACTATATAGATAAAGTATTGGGGCACCTATATATTACACCTCCAGAGATGTTGGATGGGGCTGAGGTTGGGGTTCGGTGCGGCTGGTCAAATTCCTCCACATAAAACTGCCCCAGCCATGTCTTTTTGGACCCTGCTTTGTACACTGGGGCTCAGTTGCGCTAGAACCAAAGAAACCGTCGCCAAACTGTACCCATAAGCCTGGAAGCGACAATTCTCCAAAATGTCCTAATCTGCTGAAGCCTTGAGATCTCCATCACATGAACTAAGGGCTGAGGCCGAGTCCTGAAATATAACCCCATAGTAACACCCCTCCCACACCAGATTATACAGCGGATACAATGTAGTCAGGCAGGTAACATTCTCCTGGTAGTCACCAAACCCAACTGCTCCATCCGACCAGCGATGGCGCTGACACTAGGCACTGCTTTACACCCCTCCATCTGACACCAGGCACTGCTTTACACCCCTCCATCTGACGCTAGGCACTGCTTTACCCCCTCCATCTGACACTAGGCACTGCTTTACACCCCTCCATCTGACACTAGGCACTGCTTTACACCCCTCCATCTGACGCTAGGCACTGCTTTACACCCCTCCACTGCCCTAGGCCTGCTTTACACCCCTCCATCTGACGCTAGGCACTGCTTTACACCCCTCCATCTGACGCTAGGCACTGCTTTACACCCCTCCATCTGACGCTAGGCACTGCTTTACACCCCTCCATCTGACACTAGGCACTGCTTTACACCCCTCCATCTGACGCTAGGCACTGCTTTACACCCCTCCATCTGACGCATGCTATTGTGCTCGGTGATATACGGTGGCTGCTCCACCATGGAGCTGCCAATGGGCAGCAGTTTTTGTGCTGATGTTATTACCAGAGGGGCACAGGGTTCAGTGGGCTCCAGAGAACCAGCCATTCTGTCACTAATATCTGTAAAGGCGACTGCAAGGCGAGAGGCTGAATTATATACCCCGGGTAATGGGGCTGAAGGAAACACCAGTATTCATGGATTAAGTACTGGGGGACAATACCTCTCTCCATGCAGAGGATATATCCCTGTATACTGTAGTCCTAGCCTATGGGGCAGCTTTCTGCTTTCAATGGGTTATAGCAACATCTAGTGGTCACATAATGGAATAGCATGCACAGGCCAACACTTGACACTGGTTCACACCTTCACATTGTACAGGAGCTGATTGTAGATAATTGTGTCTATGGAGATGAAACAAATTAATAATTCACTGTCTATACATATAAATAATTCTACGCCAGTTTTGCTTTTTGCACTTGCCGCTTTTCAATTGGCAGAAATTATCCCAGGGGGTGAAGCGCAATATTCCATCATACATCATAGGATGGACAACTGAGCGGAGGCTCTAGGACCCTGATGGCACCTGTAGCCTGGATACAAGATGAGATACGGCAGGACATGGAGGTATACAGGCTCTGTATGGTATCCTGCAGTACATTTACCACAGATGTTACAGCTGGGCCTGTAGTCTGGATACAAGATGAGATACGGCAGGACATGGAGGTATACAGGTTCTGTATGGTATCCTGCAGTACATTTACCACAGATGTTACAGCCGGGCCTGTAGTCTGGATACAAGATGAGATACGGCAGGACATGGAGGTATACAGGCTCTGTATGGTATCCTGCAGTACATTTACCACAGATGTTACAGCCGGGCCTGTAGCCTGGATACAAGATGAGATACGGCAGGACATGGAGGTATACAGGCTCTGTATGGTATCCTGCAGTACATTTACCACAGATGTTACAGCCGGGCCTGTAGTCTGGATACAAGATGAGATACGGCAAGACATGGAGGTATACAGGTTCTGTATGGTATCCTGCAGTACATTTACCACAGATGTTACAGCTGAGCCTGTAGCCTGGATACAAGATGAGATACGGCAGGACATGGAGGTATACAGGTTCTGTATGGTATCCTGCAGTACATTTACCACAGATGTTACAGCCGGGCCTGTAGTCTGGATACAAGATGAGATACGGCAGGACATGGAGGTATACAGGCTCTGTATGGTATCCTGCAGTACATTTACCACACATGTTACAGCCGGGCCTGTAGCCTGGATACAAGATGAGATACGGCAGGACATGGAGGTATACAGGCTCTGTATGGTATCCTGCAGTACATTTACCACAGATGTTACAACTGGGCCTGTAGTCTGGATACAAGATGAGATACGGCAGGACATGGAGGTATACAGGCTCTGTATGGTATCCTGCAGTACATTTACCACAGATGTTACAGCTGGGCCTGTAGTCTGGATACAAGATGAGATACGGCAGGACATGGAGGTATACAGGTTCTGTATGGTATCCTGCAGTACATTTACCACAGATGTTACAGCTGGGCCTGTAGCCTGGATACAAGATGAGATACGGCAGGACATGGAGGTATACAGGCTCTGTATGGTATCCTGCAGTACATTTACCACAGATGTTACAGCTGGGCCTGTAGTCTGGATACAAGATGAGATACGGCAGGACATGGAGGTATACAGGTTCTGTATGGTATCCTGCAGTACATTTACCACAGATGTTACAGCTGGGCCTGTAGCCTGGATACAAGATGAGATACGGCAGGACATGGAGGTATACAGGTTCTGTATGGTATCCTGCAGTACATTTACCACAGATGTTACAGCTGGGCCTGTAGTCTGGATACAAGATGAGATACGGCAGGACATGGAGGTATACAGGTTCTGTATGGTATCCTGCAGTACATTTACCACACATGTTACAGCCGGGCCTGTAGCCTGGATACAAGATGAGATACGGCAGGACATGGAGGTATACAGGCTCTGTATGGTATCCTGCAGTACATTTACCACAGATGTTACAGCTGGGCCTGTAGTCTGGGTACAAGATGAGATACGGCAGGACATGGAGGTATACAGGCTCTGTATGGTATCCTGCAGTACATTTACCACAGATGTTACAGCTGGGCCTGTAGTCTGGATACAAGATGAGATACGGCAGGACATGGAGGTATACAGGTTCTGTATGGTATCCTGCAGTACATTTACCACAGATGTTACAGCTGGGCGTGTAGTCTGGATACAAGATGAGATACGGCAGGACATGGAGGTATACAGGTTCTGTATGGTATCCTGCAGTACATTTACCACACATGTTACAGCCGGGCCTGTAGCCTGGATACAAGATGAGATACGGCAGGACATGGAGGTATACAGGCTCTGTATGGTATCCTGCAGTACATTTACCACAGATGTTACAGCTGGGCCTGTAGCCTGGATACAAGATGAGATACGGCAGGACATGGAGGTATACAGGCTCTGTATGGTATCCTGCAGTACATTTACCACAGATGTTACAGCTGGGCCTGTAGTCTGGATACAAGATGAGATACGGCAGGACATGGAGGTATACAGGTTCTGTATGGTATCCTGCAGTACATTTACCACAGATGTTACAGCTGGGCCTGTAGCCTGGATACAAGATGAGATACGGCAGGACATGGAGGTATACAGGCTCTGTATGGTATCCTGCAGTACATTTACCACAGATGTTACAGCTGGGCCTGTAGTCTGGATACAAGATGAGATACGGCAGGACATGGAGGTATACAGGTTCTGTATGGTATCCTGCAGTACATTTACCACAGATGTTACAGCTGGGCCTGTAGCCTGGATACAAGATGAGATACGGCAGGACATGGAGGTATACAGGTTCTGTATGGTATCCTGCAGTACATTTACCACAGATGTTACAGCTGGGCCTGTAGTCTGGATACAAGATGAGATACGGCAGGACATGGAGGTATACAGGTTCTGTATGGTATCCTGCAGTACATTTACCACACATGTTACAGCCGGGCCTGTAGCCTGGATACAAGATGAGATACGGCAGGACATGGAGGTATACAGGCTCTGTATGGTATCCTGCAGTACATTTACCACAGATGTTACAGCTGGGCCTGTAGTCTGGGTACAAGATGAGATACGGCAGGACATGGAGGTATACAGGCTCTGTATGGTATCCTGCAGTACATTTACCACAGATGTTACAGCTGGGCCTGTAGTCTGGATACAAGATGAGATACGGCAGGACATGGAGGTATACAGGTTCTGTATGGTATCCTGCAGTACATTTACCACAGATGTTACAGCTGGGCGTGTAGTCTGGATACAAGATGAGATACGGCAGGACATGGAGGTATACAGGCTCTGTATGGTATCCTGCAGTACATTTACCACACATGTTACAGCCGGGCCTGTAGCCTGGATACAAGATGAGATACGGCAGGACATGGAGGTATACAGGCTCTGTATGGTATCCTGCAGTACATTTACCACAGATGTTACAACTGGGCCTGTAGTCTGGATACAAGATGAGATACGGCAGGACATGGAGATATACAGGTTCTGTATGGTATCCTGCAGTACATTTACCACAGATGTTACAGCCGGGCCTGTAGTCCGGATACAAGATGAGATACGGCAGGACATGGAGGTATACAGGTTCTGTATGGTATCCTGCAGTACATTTACCACAGATGTTACAGCTGGGCCTGTAGTCTGGATACAAGATGAGATACGGCAGGACATGGAGGTATACAGGCTCTGTATGGTATCCTGCAGTACATTTACCACAGATGTTACAGCTGGGCCTGTAGCCTGGATACAAGATGAGATACGGCAGGACATGGAGGTATACAGGCTCTGTATGGTATCCTGCAGTACATTTACCACAGATGTTACAGCTGGGCCTGTAGTCTGGATACAAGATGAGATACGGCAGGACATGGAGGTATACAGGTTCTGTATGGTATCCTGCAGTACATTTACCACACATGTTACAGCCGGGCCTGTAGCCTGGATACAAGATGAGATACGGCAGGACATGGAGGTATACAGGCTCTGTATGGTATCCTGCAGTACATTTACCACAGATGTTACAGCTGGGCCTGTAGTCTGGATACAAGATGAGATACGGCAGGACATGGAGATATACAGGCTCTGTATGGTATCCTGTAGTACATTTACCACAGATGTTACAGCTGGGCCTGTAGTCTGGATACAAGATGAGATACGGCAGGACATGGAGGTATACAGGTTCTGTATGGTATCCTGCAGTACATTTACCACAGATGTTACAGCTGGTCTGTAGTCTGGATACAAGATGAGATACGGCAGGACGTGGAGGTATACAGGTTCTGTATGGTATCCTGCAGTACATTTACCACAGATGTTACAGCCGGGCCTGTAGTCTGGATACAAGATGAGATACGGCAGGACATGGAGGTATACAGGCTCTGTATGGTATCCTGCAGTACATTTACCACAGGTGTTACAGCTGGGCCTGTAGTCTGGATACAAGATGGGATACGGCAGGACATGGAGGTATACAGGTTCTGTATGGTATCCTGCAGTACATTTACCACAGATGTTATAGCTGGACCTGTAGCCTGGATACAAGATGAGATACGGCAGGACATGGAGGTATACAGGCTCTGTATGGTATCCTGCAGTACATTTACCACAGATGTTACAGCCGGGCCTGTAGTCTGGATACAAGATGAGATACGGCAGGACATGGAGGTATACAGGCTCTGTATGGTGTCCTGCAGTACATTTACCACAGATGTTACAGCTGGACCTGTAGTCTGGATACAAGATGAGATACGGCAGGACATGGAGGTATACAGGTTCTGTATGGTATCCTGCAGTACATTTACCACAGGTGTTACAGCTGGGCCTGTAGTCTGGATACAAGATGAGATACGGCAGGACATGGAGGTATACAGGTTCTGTATGATATCCTGCAGTACATTTACCACAGATGTTACAGCTGGGCCTGTAGTCTGGATACAAGATGAGATACGGCAGGACATGGAGGTATACAGGCTCTGTATGGTATCCTGCAGTACATTTACCACAGATGTTACAGCTGGGCCTGTAGCCTGGATACAAGATGAGATACGGCAGGACATGGAGGTATACAGGGTCTGTATGGTATCCTGCAGTACATTTACCACAGATGTTACAGCTGGACCTGTAGTCTGGATACAAGATGAGATACGGCAGGACATGGAGGTATACAGGCTCTGTATGGTGTCCTGCAGTACATTTACCACAGATGTTACAGCTGGACCTGTAGTCTGGATACAAGATGAGATACGGCAGGACATGGAGGTATACAGGTTCTGTATGGTATCCTGCAGTACATTTACCACAGGTGTTACAGCTGGGC
>CAMRHE010001919.1:0-20538 GCA_947044405.1 Leptodactylus fallax | reverse complement strand
AAAGTTTTGAGAATGACACAAATATTCTATTTTCACATGATCTGCTGCCCTCTGGTTTTTATGTGTGTTTGTCAGATGTTTTTATCACATACAGAAATAGAATTGCATTCATATTATGAGTAACAGAAGCTTATATTGACAGTTAGAATGAGTTAATGCAGCAAGTCAATATTTGCAGTGTTGACCCTTCTTCTTCAGGACCTCTGCAATTCTCCCTGGCATGCTCTCAATCAACTTCTGGACCAAATCCTGACTGATAGCAGTCCATTCTTGCAGAATCAATGCTTTCATTTTGTCTGAATTTGTTGGTTTTTGTTTGTCCACCCGTCTCTTGATGATTGACCACAAGTTCTCAATGGGATTAAGATCTGGGGAGTTTCCAGGCCATGGACCCAAAATCTCTATGTTTTGTTCCCTGAGCCATTTAGTTATCACCTTTGCTTTTATGGCAAGGTGCTCCATCATGCTGGAAAAGGCATTGTTGAGCGCGACCAAACCGCGAACGGCGCTTGAAGTACTTCTTGTTGCCCTTCTTTATTCCACCCTTTATTTAGGCCGCTCTTTTTAGAAGGCAGCGCGGTACGGCAGCTGAACCCCCACCCCACACAACCACACAATCAAGGTTTTTAAGGTTCCTCACAAGCAAAAAACGGCAGGGCCGCCCCCCCCCCCCTCTTCTCCCCATAAACTCTTTTCCACACCTTCCCCACCAAACAAAAGGGGGGGCCAATAAACAAAATAACTTTATCCCAGTCCTCAGCATTCCACTCCCTGTACCTTTTGCAGAATATCAGTCTGTCCCTGATGTTTTTTCTGGAGAGAAGTGGCTTCTTTGCTGCCCTCCCCTTGAGACCAGGCCTTGCTCCAAGAGTCTCCGCCTCACAGTGCATGCAGATGCACTCACACCTGCCTGCTGCCATTCCTCAGCAAGCTCTGCACTGCTGGTAGCCCGATCCCGCAGCTGAAACACTTTTTAAGAGACGGTCCTGCCGCTTGCTGGTCTTTCTTGGGCGCCCTGGAGCCTTTTTGGCACCAATGAACCTCTCTCCTTGAAGTTCTTGATGATGCGATAGATTGTTGACTGAGGTGCAATCTTTCTAGCTGCAATACTCTTCCCAGTTAGGCCATTTTTGTGCAGTGCAATGATGACTGCACGTGTTTCTTTAGAGATAACCATGGTTAACAGAAGAGAAACAATGATGGCAAGCACCAGCCTCCTTTTAAAGTGTCCAGTGGTGTCATTCTTACTTAATCATGACAGATTGATCTCCAGCCCTGTCCTCATCAACACCCACACCTGTGTTAATGGAGCAATCACTGAAACGATGTTAGGTGGTCCTTTTAAGGCAGGGCTGCAATGATGTTGGAAAATGTGTTTTTGGGGGATAAAGTTCATTTTCTAGGCAAATATTGACTTTGCAAGTAATTGCTGTTAAGCTGATCACTCTTTATAACATTCTGGAGTATATGCAAATTGCCATTAGAAAAACTGAAGCAGTAGACTTTGTAAAAATTAATATTTGTATCATTCTCAAAACTTTTGGCCATGACTGTACATACCAGTAGTCATGATGGCACAGGAACAGCTACATCGGCACAGAGAACCCACAGGGAGGGAATAGCACTATGCCCAACGTGCATTTCGCCACAAAATGGCTTCGTCAGGCCATTTTCTATCACCTCATTTTTTTGATAGTCTGGTTATTATGCGGTTTATGAGGCATTTGTATTGAGGACTAACCTTTTTAGTAGTTATAGGGAGCAACCTTCCAAAAGGTGACACTAGAGGAGAACTAACTTGCATTTTTTTTTTACTATAATTGTCTGAGGCGCATACATGTGCCCCCCAACACCTGAAAAGGCAGCCTCTATACGAAGACATAGTTTCCTACCTCCCAAGTGTCCTTTCTTGAATGGAAAAATATTAAAGGTTACGGGTTTTAAGCTTTTGATGAAGACAAGTTGATAAGGATTTTATACACATTGCCAGATTTGGAAGGAAATTTTTTCCACCTGTCATGGGATATTTCGCATCAGCCTCATGGGATATGTTGCTTTCCTCTGGATCAACACTGTAGGGTTATAGGTTGGACTTGTGTCTTCATCCAACTAAATTCCCTCTTTTTGATATTAGAAATAGATGATTAATTTAGGCTAGGTTCACATCTGTGCCAGAGTCTCATTTGGAAACTTCACCGCAGAAAACGCAGAAATTCAGGGTGCAAGGGGGTTTGTAGTTGTCCGTGGGTAACTGCTGTTTTAGCGGTCTGGCTCTCCGTCGTCCGTATGCAGAAGTGAACCTAGCCTAATAAGCTTAACTATGTTGGGCCATAAATATCTGATTATTAGACCCAATATAATATGTCCTAATTTGGTGCATTTTAGATATTACATATAGATATTGTTTGTGCTAATATTTTAATAAAAACCTGTACAAGCATATAGATAGGCAAACAAATGTTAAGCTTTTACCCAGTCAACTAGAAGTGTTCCTCTTTGATAGTCCAAAAAGTTGAGTGGAATTGACAATGTATCCTGACCTACGTCAATGGCCTCTTACCTAGCCAACTAGTAAACTGCTCTGCACTGACGGGGTGCAAGAACTGCAAAATCGCTTCCTGGTTTGTATCTCTCAAAGCTCTGGCTGACCTAGGGGTCCATAGTGGGGGGACCATCCTCTATGGTGTCCATCTGCCCTAAGGTGTTATCGAAACTGTTTTAGGGACATAAACAGGGGAACCTATTCTAAAATCAGTCTTGTATGTTGGCAGTCAGGATGCTGCCGGCACCACTCGTACTGTCTGTGAGTGTAGTGAAGGTCACCTCTACTAGACGGCATATCACAATCCCCGTACGTATCTCCATCAAACCCTGACAATGTGACATGACAGATGCTCTGGAGATCGGCACCCGCACCCTGCATGCCACCAGTTATTTCCGCCCATCTCACCCATGGCTGCGCACAGAACTCCTGGGAAAATGTGATTGAAATGGACACTCTCCTCTCATCCAGTTTTATTTTGGCTGCATTCCTGCGTGCGTTCTATAAATGCCATCACCATGGCAATCCCAGGAGACCGGTCTCCATAGAAACACCTGTAATCTGGATGGGGCTTACTAGGGCACACAACGCTCTCTTGTTGGCACGGCAGTTTTCAAAAGCCATCAAAATTTATTGTATTTACAATGCAGAAGAAAAAAAAAATACAAAGAAATTGTATTACTTGAGACATGGCAACAAAGTATCGTTTCCATGGGTACAGATTACCCCGAAAACAAGATCTACGGTGTAATATACCATGATGTATAGAAGTCGTGCACTGGTCGTACAGAAGGAGACTGAAGACGTACGACAAAGAAGTCCTGCTGTACCAGCAGCTCCAAGTGAATGACGGTTAAATACGGTATAACAAAAAGTTAAATAAATAGTTTTATCTCCTCACTGTCTCCATGGTATATACCGCTGTCTGCGAAATGGAAAATGGATGGGAAAACCGGCAAACACCAAACACATCTCTCAGATGAGAAAGTACTGACATCAGCGAGGAAAACACATCAGCATCATAAAACTCTCTCTTGTCCCGATAGCCTGCAATAATGTATCCAAGTAGGTAAAATGTATCAGTCTGGGGTTTGGGGCATTGTCAAGGCTGGATAAAATTGTGTCCAACTCTCAGCTGTGAAAGTATTAGGACTTCATAGGTATTCAGCTTCTGGGTGTAGAAATGTATGGTTCCACTATAAGGGAGCAGAAATTTTAGATATCGTAAGGAACTTCCAGATATTGTGAGGAACTGAAGTTATAGTATTTATATTCTTGTACATAGGAGCAGTATTATAGTAGTTATATTCTTGTACATAGGGGCAGTATTATAGTAGTTATATTCTTGTACATAGGGAGCAGTATTATAGTAGTTATATTCTTGTACATAGGAGCAGTATTATAGTAGTTATATTCTTGTACATAGGAGTACTATTATAGTAGTTATATTGTTGTACATAGGGGGCAGTATTATAGTAGTTATATTCTTGTACATAGGAGCAGTATTATAGTAGTTATATTCTTGTACATAGGAGCAGTATTATAGTAGTTATATTCTTGTACATAGGAGGTAGTATTATAGTAGTTATATTCTTGTACATAGGAGCAGTATTATAGTAGTTATATTCTTGTACATAGGAGCAGTATTATAGTAGTTATATTCTTGTACATAGGAGCAGTATTATAGTAGTTATATTCTTGTACATAGGAGCAGTATTATAGTAGTTATATTCTTGTACATAGGGAGCAGTATTATAGTAGTTATATTCTTGTACATAGGAGTAGTATTATAGTAGTTATATTCTTGTACATAGGAGGCAGTATTATAGTAGTTATATTCTTGTACATAGGAGCATTATTATAGTAGTTATATTCTTGTATATAGGAGCAGTATTATAGTAGTTATATTCTTGTACATAGGGAGCAGTATTATAGTAGTTATATTCTTGTACATAGGAGCAGTATTATAGTAGTTATATTCTTGTACATAGGGGGTAGTATTATAGTAGTTATATTCTTGTACATAGGGGGTAGTATTATAGTAGTTATATTCTTGTACATAGGGGCAGTATTATAGTAGTTATATTCTTGTACATAGGAGGTAGTATTATAGTAGTTATATTCTTGTACATAGGAGCAGTATTATAGTAGTTATATTCTTGTACATAGGAGCAGTATTATAGTAGTTATATTCTTGTACATAGGAGGTAGTATTATAGTAGTTCTATTCTTGTACATAGGAGCAGTATTATAGTAATTATATTCTTGTACATAGGAGCAGTATTATAGTAGTTATATTCCTGTACATAGGAGCAGTATTATAGTAGTTATATTCTTGTACATAGGGGGCAGTATTATAGTAGTTATATTCCTGTACATAGGAGCAGTATTATAGTAGTTATATTCTTGTACATAGGAGGCAGTATTATAGTAGTTATATTCTTGTACATAGGAGGTAGTATTATAGTAGTTCTATTCTTGTACATAGGAGCAGTATTATAGTAGTTATATTCTTGTACATAGGAGCAGTATTATAGTAGTTATATTCCTGTACATAGGAGCAGTATTATAGTAGTTATATTCTTGTACATAGGAGGTAGTATTATAGTAGTTATATTCTTGGGTTGTTGGGGTTTTTACATGGGGCGTTTATGTAGTTATATTCTTGTACATAGGAGCAGTATTATAGTAGTTATATTCTTGTACATAGCAGGTAGTATTATAGTAGTTATATTCTTGTACATAGGAGGTAGTATTATAGTAATTATATTCTTCTACATAGGAGCAGTATTATAGTAGTTATATTCTTGTACATAGGGGCAGTATTATAGTAGTTATATTCTTGTACATAGGAGCAGTATTATAGTAGTTATATTCTTGTACATAGGAGGTAGTATTATAGTAGTTATATTCTTGTACATAGGAGCAGTATTATAGTAGTTATATTCTTGTCCATAGGGGTAGTATTATAGTAGTTATATTCTTGTACATAGGAACAGTATTATAGTAGTTATATTCTTGTACATAGGAGCAGTATTATAGTAGTTATATTCTTGTACATAGGGGCAGTATTATAGTAGTTATATTCTTGTACATAGGAGCAGTATTATAGTAGTTATATTCTTGTACATAGGGGTAGTATTATAGTAGTTCTACTCTTGCACATAGGAGCAGTATTATAGTAGTTCTATTCTTGTACATAGGAGCAGTATTATAGTAGTTACATTCCTGTACATAGGAGCAGTATTATAGTAGTTATATTCTTGTACATAGGGGGCAGTATTATAGTAGTTATATTCTTGTACATAGGGATCAGTATTATAGTAGTTCTATTCTTGTACATAGGAGCAGTATTATAGTAGTTATATTCTTGTACATAGGAGCAGTATTATAGTAGTTCTATTCTTGTACATAGGAGCAGTATTATAGTAGTTCTATTCTTGTACATAGGAGCAGTATTATAGTAGTTACATTCCTGTACATAGGAGCAGTATTATAGTAGTTATATTCTTGTACATAGGGATAGTATTATAGTAGTTATATTCTTGTACATAGGAGCAGTATTATAGTAGTTATATTCCTGTACATAGGAGGCAGTATTATAGTAGTTATATTCCTGTACATAGGAGCAGTATTATAGTAGTTATATTCTTGTACATAGGAGGCAATTTTTATTAAAGTAAAAACCAACATAAATACAATTAAACAATAATTATTTCAATTATTCCATACATTTTGTATGTACCGAGAGTTATCAAGCAGAAAATACCTAAAGCAAAATCAACTTAAAGAGTCCACACCTGTTGGGAAAAAAATAAATAAATAAATAAAAAACAGAACACAAGGTAAAAATAAATGACCAAACTTAAACCACATCCACATTCCTCCATAGTCTTCTGTCTCTCTGGTTTCTCTTTACCTCCAGTGATTTTATCCACCTGAGCTCAGATAATATCTGTCCGACTACAAATTCATGGTCAAAATTCTCGCTGAATATGGAGACTCAGGTTCTTGCGTGCCAGTGATAATATTTGATGACAGTAATGATCAGGTACATGGTTCCTCTCTCTATACCAGTGTTGTTGGATGGGACCCCATAGATTATGTCGGGGTATGTCAGGGTTTGCAGTATGGAGATGGATAACCTGCAGGACACTTCCTCCCATATCTTCCTCCCTCCCCAGCATTCAGTAATGAAATGCTCCATGGTCTCCTCCTGCTGACAGCCCAGGGGACACTTCCTATCCAGCACACTTAAGAATCTTAAGTTTCCCCTAACAAAGAGTTTACCATGTAGTGACAACCAGGCAGTATCAAAGAATTTGGCTGGGAGTCTTCTGCTATTGAGGAGTTTAAGACTTTCTTGGAGAGTGGATGTTATACAGTCTCTTAGAGCAAGACGGGAGTAGAAGAAAGCCTTACATACCCTGGAGTATATGTCTCTCCTGGTATTACTCTCAATGTAAGTCAACTCCAGCTTCCACGTCCTGACACACTTCAGGCCATAGACCAGATACTGGGGGAGGTAGCCATGAGACAATCGACCCCTCTTAAGGCTGCCGCCTCGCACCCAGGATTCTGCAAAAGGCAAAATCCAGTCCCTGATACTATTTACCCACAGGGAGCTGTTGTTTGAGTCCAGACAACCAAAATTTACTTTTAGAAATATGGAGTCAAAGAACACCCTTGGATTTAACATATCCAGCCCACCCTCTCTCCTCTGTAGGTAGGTTATCCCTCTTTTTACTGGGTTTAACCTGTTCCCCCACAAAAGTTGGAAAAACAGGCTAAAGAGCCTAGTGGAGAAAGATTCTGGCAAAGGAAAGACAACAGAGACGTACAAGAAGACAGGGACCAGGTAAGTCTTCAACATTGTAACCCTTTCTCTATAGGTCAGCCTCCAGTTCTTCCATCGCTGAACCTTTGCATTTCCGGATTCCAACTTGTCTTCCCAATTTAGTCTGGCATTATCATCCCTCCCAAATTTCACCCCAAGGATCTTAATATAGGAGGAGGCCTGGGCAAACTGTGGCAGATCAAACACAGGATCAGTATGACCCGTCCAGAGAGCTTGACTCTTTTCAAGGTTGACCAGAGACCCTGAGGCCCCTGAGTAACTTCTGATGGCCGCAGACAACATCTCCACCTCATGAGGCTCAGATATCACCACAGTCACATCATCCGCGTAGGCAACAACTCTCAGAGGCAAGCAGTGGGGAACCGGCACCCCCTGAAAATCACACTCCTACAGTGACCTAAGAAACGGGTTTATGGCAAACACATACAGCAATGGACTCAGTGGGCAACCCTGTCTCACCCCTGCCTCAACCCTGAAAGTGTCACCCTGCCAACCATTGATCAGAGGAAAGCTCTCCGCCTCACAATACAAAGTTCTCAGCCAATCTATAAATTGTCCCGGAATCCCGTACTTTGTCAAAGTGGCCCATAGATACTCATGGACTACTCTGTCAAAGGCCTTAGCCTGGTCAAGACTCACAACATATCTCCCACACCTCAGAGCTTTACATCTCTCAAACATCTCCCTTATCGAGATAACTGCTCCAGAGATGTTCCGCCCTTTAACTGTGCCAAACTGAGAGCCTGCCAACAGTGTCGGGGACAAACAAACTAACCTAGAGAACAGAATCTTTGCAAGAATCTTCCTGTCAACATTCAAGAGAGCAATCGGCCTCCAGTTCTTGATGTCAGTAGGCTCTTTACCTTTAGACAGCAGAATCAAGGAGGACACTCTCATGGATGGAGGCATCAGGTGATTTTCTAGACTAGTTTTGTAGACATCCACGAGGACTGGAGCTAAGAGGTCTCGGAATTTTTTGTAGAACTCAGCTGTTATACCATCTGGACCTGGTGCCTTCTTCAGATGTAACTTATCTATGGCCTCTTTAACCTCCTCCACCGTTAATTCCACTGTCAAAGGAGAAAAGTCCAAATCATCGGTATCAGGACCCGGAGTTGCCTCCAAGAACTGAGCCACCTTCTCTCTATCCAAAACCTTCTTCTGAAACAAGTCAGCATAGTAAGATCTCACCACCCCCAGGATACCCTCCCGAGATTCCTGTAAAACACCCTGGGAGTCAGTGAGACCTGTGACCGATTTATTTGCCACCCGCTCCTTGCAATTCTCAAATGGATCAGGCACCCCTAAGGACCCATAATCCTGTTCAAGAACCAGGGATGTATACCTGCGGTACTGATACTGACTTATCTCAGATTTCAGCCGGTCAATCACATGTTGGTTATCCCCGCCCGCCGAATAGAGTGACTGTAATTCTTTCCGCAGCCTGAGATACTGGCTATACTTACTCTTCCCCTTCTTAACTGACAGTTTCCTTAAGAGGGATCTGATCTCCTCCTTGACATCCTCCCACCAGTCTGCCATGTTGCCATAGAAGTCGACTCTCTCAAGCTGGTTCTGAAATAGAGAGTGGACGCAACTCTGGACATAGTCATCGTCCAAGAGGCTGGAATTGAGTTTCCATAGGCCTCTCCCAATATCAGGGCATTTTGTGGCGCCCAAACAAAAGTACAAGGCCAGATGGTCAGAATAAGGGACTGTCTTTTCAGTTTTCTCACTAACATTCTCAGAAGGACTCACCAGAGCTAAGTCTATCCGACTGCATCTACCAGCGCAGGAGTAGGTGAATTTTGGTTTCCTACCACCCTGAGTAAACACATCAGACAGACCAGCCTGTGTAATAATTGTATTTAAGACCTTAAGTCCCTGGTGAGAGGTCTACCAGTAGGTCTATCACTGGATGACATGGTGGCATTAAAGTCCCCTGCCATGACTACAGGAACAGATGTAAAGAGGTACTGCTTTACGTCATCAAACAGATGTGCCCTTTCAGTCACTGACTGAGGACCATAGATATTGATGAGTCGGAGCCTTCTGCCTCGGATGGTAACTTCTAGAACCAGGCACCTCCCCATCAATACCTCGGTTAATCTATGTATGGTGACATCTCTGGTGTTAAAAAGTATAGAAACCCCGGCACAAGGTTCCACAGCCAGTGACCAGAAGGACGGGCCAGACTGCCATTCTCTCTCTGCTTCTCGTAATAGTCCTAGACTATTTAAACGGGTTTCTTGCAAGAAATAGACATCTGCATCAAGATATTTCAAATGTTCATAGACTGCGTGTCTTGTCCTCCTTGCTCTGATACTATTAACATTACCAGAGATGATGTTAAGATAGAAATCTGCCATCAGAACAAGTAGGAATACAAGAAACAGAGAGATGGACCCCATTGTTATAGATCAGAGTCAGAGCTGTCCTGCTGACCTGCTGTCTCCATGTCTGATTCAGACTGTACCTCAGCTCGGCGGGGTCTCCTTTTAGTGGGTGGATCGCCCTCTGGTTCATCATCGAACTCTGCCATCATTCGTATGATTTCCCTGTCTATTTCTGCTTCGGTCTCTGACAGGACACTAAATCTATTTGATGTTGCAGTAACATCGCCCGTTCTATCCAATCTCATCTTAGTTGGTTTTTGGACAGTGGACCACTCACCCTCAGGCTTACGGCTGGATCTATCTTTCTTTCTTCTCTTTGTACTGGTGGGTTTTTGGGCAGGAGAAGAGATGGCCACTGAGGCTTGTACAACCTGCTCAACAACCTCCATGGTCGCCTCAATGGGTCCTGACTGGGCTTGGTCCTGAGTGGTATCACCTGTATTTGTTTGGGGCTCTGACTCAGTGACTACTGGCCCTGACAACAGCGCCTCCTCCTCCTCCTGTATGTCATCAGCCGCTGCCAGCAAGTCCTCATCAGGGATATCCCTATGGAGGTTATGCCAAGCATCAGGACAGTCCCTGTGGGGGTGACCCATCTTACCACATAGGTTACATCTAATGTTTTGGCAGGTAGCGCTCACGTGGCCCACTTCATTACAGAGCCTGCACTTTACCATGGTGCACACGCTCGCTATATGACCGGCCTTCCCGCACCTAAAGCATCTGCGTGGCTGACCCGCATAGAAGCAGACACCTTTCTCTCGGCCAATAAAGAATGAGTTGGGCAGATGTTGGGTTATGTTATTGTGCTGATGTAACTTAACCAGGACCTTCCACCCACCAGTCCAGATCCCGTCTTCATCCCTGTTCTTAGTTAGATCGGACATTAGGTCGCAGTGTCTCCTGAGCCAGATGACAATGTCCTGAGGGGGGAACGGCCTCATTCCAGAATACAATGGTGACATTTGCCGTACCTGGCCTAGAGATGGGGATGAAGCTGAATTTATTCCAACCCTCAGTATCTCTGAACCTGGTGACATTAGCCCAGAAACGGTCCAGATCAGACATCAGTTTAAAGCTGACATCATACCCCTGGCGGTCAGGAAGGTTTATCACTGCCAGGATGTCAGTCGGCAGGAAGCCCATCTGGGTACATAGGAGCCCTCTGACCACAAACCTTCTATCAGGCAGATCTTCCTTGGCACCTCTGTGCCTAAACCTGACTACATTCCTTCTCTTGAAAGCCTGGCCTGTATAATTCGTGCTCGATGTAAAAGATGGAGCACCGCGGCTCCAGGCATTCCCAGAGGAGGTATGGCCAGATCCGCCATCTTGGCGTGTCTGTGGGCGCTGTGTGGGCTGCTGAGCACCTGCACTAGGAGGTTCTGCTACTACATGAGTATCTAGAGGGGGAAAGTCCTGTACATTGGACTGCGCTGTGTCCGCCCCACCATCAACCTCTATGTCTGCAATATCAGCAGACTCCAGAGACTGGACTGTAGAGGGGTCTAATGTCATAGATGGTGAAGGATCCCCCCAGAATGAGAAACACTTTCCCCTGCTGCACCATTATTATATACAGGATTATCTATAATATCAGACACATTAGACAGACAGTCAGTGGCAGCAGAGTCCTGCACAGCAGAATCCACAATGTTATTATAGTCACTATTGGTGACTTGCACAGCAGAGTCCAGACTGTCCCACACACTCACAACCTGAGACCCTGAATGTGCTGCTACCCCAGTACCTTCAGGTAACAGTGCACAGTCCTGCTGAGATGACCTGCCTCCTGGGACTTGTGGTGTCTGCACAGATGCTCCTTCAGGTAGGGGTCCATGATCTTGCTCAAAAGTGCTGCTTGCTGGGACTTGTGGTGCCTTGCCAGAAACTGCTGCAGGTCTTTGCTGTGGCTTGGCATTAGCTGCTGCTTTCCCATACAAATTCCCTTCCTTAAAAGGGCAGCTTGCCGGCTGCAGAATGGGTTTTGCATGGGACTGCTGGCCGCCATCTTGAGATGGTTCAGATCCAACTTTGGAGCGAGATGATGGTGACTTCCGGTATTCCTCGAATCGCTGCTGGTTTCTGTAGGATTCTCCCACCGGTCCCATTTGTTCCAGTACAGTCTCGGTCTCTTGTACGTTATCGGCGAGCTCTTTCGCCAGTGCGCTCAGCTTCTTGTCCAGTATTGCCTCTACCCCAGGTTTAGCAGCCCTTATTTTGTAGGCACAGTCAATCTGTCGCTGCAGAGATAGTTTATTCGCTTTCAAAGTCTCCATTCTCCTGACCAGTGCTGGGATCTCGTCTGCCAGGCGCAGTTCAGGTGCACGCTCCGCCATTGTAACACTCTGTGCATTATTGGGTAGTTTTGCAGGCTGGTTACTCACAGTATGGCTTCTGGTCGGTGTAGCCTGTGACTTCTGGCCTGCTGCGGCTGCCGTCACTGCCATGGGGCCACAATCTGCAGGTTGGGCACTGGGTCCCAGTTTGTTCCCAGTGACCGCACCACCGGTACCATGAAGCCTCCCTGCTGGTCTCTCTTTGGTCACATCCACAGGCTTTTCTACAATTTTGCAGTTTCCACTGCCAGATCTTGTCCGCTCAGACCGCACCAGTACAGGCCGCTGCATGTTCTCCAGCATGGTCTGTTTCTCCAGGGACGTTCTCCTGTGTCTGCAGGAGGGTGGAGTGGACGGGACACCTGTAACCTGTAATGGAGTCTGCACAGGCTGCACGGCTTGCTTCTTCATACAATCAGGTATTCTGTCTGGATGCTGCACAATTACATTGGTAGGTTGTTGCACCGTACCTCTGCTTGCTTCTGCTACTGCTTTACTTGCATTCACTTTCTTCCCATCTTGGCTTGCTGCACTGGGACTGCTCACACACTGGACAATATTTTCATTCCTGGAATCTTTGGGATTTTCATCCACTTTTTGAGTATGGGAATTACTTCCCAGAGTAGGCCTTGGAGCCTGGGCCTTGCTAGGGGAGCTGCCCCACCCAGGGTGGTCCCGCCCTGGGCTTTCTCCAGACATCAGGAGACTCAGGAGAGCTACAGAAACACAACCTCACAGCTAGGAGGCAGTATTATAGTAGTTATATTCTTGTACATAGGGGGCAGTATTATAGTAGTTATATTCTTGTACATAGGAGCAGTATTATAGTAGTTATATTCTTGTACATAGGAGTAGTATTATAGTAGTTATATTCTTATACATAGGGGCAGTATTATAGTAGTTATATTCTTGTACATAGGAGCAGTATTATAGTAGTTATATTCTTGTACATAGGAGTAGTATTATAGTAGTTATATTCTTGTACATAGGAGTAGTATTATAGTAGTTATATTCTTGTACATAGGGGGCAGTATTATAGTAGTTATATTCTTGTACATAGGAAGTAGTATCATAGTAGTTATATTCTTGTACATAGGAGTAGTATTATAGTAGTTATATTCTTGTATATAGGGGCAGTATTATAGTAGTTATATTCTTGTACATAGGAGCAGTATTATAGTAGTTGTATTCTTGTACATAGGGGCAGTATTATAGTAGTTATATTCTTGTACATAGGAGCAGTATTATAGTAGTTATATTCTTGTACATAGGAGCAGTATTATAGTAGTTATATTCTTGTACATAGGGGCAGTATTATAGTAGTTATATTCTTGTACATAGGAGCAGTATTATAGTAGTTATATTCTTGTACATAGGGGGCAGTATTATAGTAGTTATATTCTTGTACATAGGGGCAGTATTATAGTAGTTATATTCTTGTACATAGGAGCAGTATTATAGTAGTTATATTCTTGTATATAGGAGCAGTATTATAGTAGTTATATTCTTGTACATAGGGGGCAGTATTATAGTAGTTATATTCTTGTACATAGGGGCAGTATTATAGTAGTTATATTCTTGTACATAGGAGCAGTATTATAGTAGTTATATTCTTGTACATAGGGGCAGTATTATAGTAGTTATATTCTTGTATATAGGAGCAGTATTATAGTAGTTATATTCTTGTACATAGGGGGCAGTATTATAGTAGTTATATTCTTGTACATAGGAGCAGTATTATAGTAGTTATATTCTTGTACATAGGAGCAGTATTATAGTAGTTATATTCTTGTACATAGGGGCAGTATTATAGTAGCTATATTCTTGTACATAGGAGTAGTATTATAGTAGTTATATTCTTATACATAGGGGCAGTATTATAGTAGTTATATTCTTGTACATAGGAGCAGTATTATAGTAGTTATATTCTTGTACATAGGAGCAGTATTATAGTAGTTATATTCCTGTACATAGGAGCAGTATTATAGTAGTTCTATTCTTGTACATAGGAGGTAGTATTATAGTAGTTATATTCTTGTACATAGGAGGTAGTATTATAGTAGTTATATTCTTGTACATAGGAGTAGTATTATAGCAGTTATATTTTTGTACATAGGAGCAGTATTATAGTAGTTATATTCTTGTACATAGGAACAGTATTATAGTAGTTATATTCTTGTACATAGGGATAGTATTATAGTAGTTCTATTCTTGTACATAGGAGCAGTATTATAGTAGTTCTATTCTTGTACATAGGAGCAGTATTATAGTAGTTATATTCCTGTACATAGGAGCAGTATTATAGTAGTTATATTCTTGTACATAGGAGCAGTATTATAGTAGTTATATTCCTGTACATAGGAGCAGTATTATAGTAGTTATATTCTTGTACATAGGGGGCAGTATTATAGTAGTTATATTCTTGTACATAGGAGTAGTATTATAGTAGTTATATTCTTGTACATAGGAGGCAGTATTATAGTAGTTATATTCTTGTACATAGGAGGTAGTATTATAGTAGTTCTATTCTTGTACATAGGAGCAGTATTATAGTAGTTCTATTCTTGTACATAGGAGCAGTATTATAGTAGTTATATTCTTGTACATAGGAGCAGTATTATAGTAGTTATATTCTTGTACACGGGGTAGTATTATAGTAGTTCTATTCTTGTACATAGGAGCAGTATTATAGTAGTTATATTCTTGTACATAGGAGCAGTATTATAGTAGTTATATTCTTGTACATAGGAGCAGCATTATAGTAGTTCTACAGTCATGGCCAAAAGTTTTGAGAATGATACAAATATTAATTTTTACAAAGTCTACTGCTTCAGTTTTTCTAATGGCAATTTGCATATACTCCAGAATGTTATAAAGAGTGATCAGCTTAACAGCAATTACTTGCAAAGTCAATATTTGCCTAGAAAATGAACTTTATCCCCCAAAGCACATTTCAACATCATTGCAGCCCTGCCTTAAAAGGATCACCTAACATCGTTTCAGTGATTGCTCCATTAACACAGGTGTGGGTGTTGATGAGGACAGGGCTGGAGATCAGTCTGTCATGATTAAGTAAGAATGACACCACTGGACACTTTAAAGGAGGCTGGTGCTTGCCATCATTGTTTCTCTTCTGTTAACCATGGTTATCTCTAAAGAAACACGTGCAGTCATCATTGCACTGCACAAAAATGGCCTAACTGGGAAGAGTATTGCAGCTAGAAAGATTGCACCTCAGTCAACAATCTATCGCATCATCAAGAACTTCAAGGAGAGAGGTTCCATTGGTGCCAAAAAGGCTCCAGGGCGCCCAAGAAAGACCAGCAAGCGGCAGGATCGTCTCTTAAAAGTGTTTCAGCTGCGGGATCGGGCTACCAGCAGTGCAGAGCTTGCTGAGGAATGGCAGCAGGCAGGTGTGAGTGCATCTGCACGCACTGTGAGGCGGAGACTCTTGGAGCAAGGCCTGGTCTCAAGGAGGGCAGCAAAGAAGCCACTTCTCTCCAGAAAAAACATCAGGGACAGACTGATATTCTGCAAAAGGTACAGGGAGTGGACTGCTGAGGACTGGGGTAAAGTAATTTTCTCTGATGAATCCCCTTTTCCATTGTTTGGAACATCTTGAAAACAGCATATTAGGAAAAAAAGGGGAGAGGAGCGGCCCGAGTTGTCTTCTGTCACAACTAATGCAACATCCTACTACTTTTGTTTGGGGGTGTTGTTCCGCCCAGGGGAGAGGCTCTTTCCCCTTTTGGCCTAAAAACACAGCCATAAATAAAGATTGGTACCAGAATGTCCCTCAAGGGCCATTTTCTCCAACCCTCCCAGGGGGAGTTTGGCGCTCAACAATGCCTTTTCCAGCATGATGGAGCACCTTGCCATAAAGCAAAGGTGATAACTAAATGGCTCAGGGAACAAAACATAGAGATTTTGGGTCCATGGCCTGGAACCCCCCCCAGACCTCTTAATCCCATTGAGAACTTGTGGTCAGATCATCAAGAGACGGGTGGACAAACAAAAACCAACAAATTCAGACAAAATGAAAGCATTGATTCTGCAAGAATGGACTGCTATCAGTCAGGATTTGGTCCAGAAGTTGATTGAGAGCATGCCAGGGAGAATTGCAGAGGTCCTGAAGAAGAAGGGTCAACACTGCAAATATTGACTTGCTGCATTAACTCATTCTAACTGTCAATATAAGCTTCTGTTACTCATAATATGAATGCAATTCTATTTCTGTATGTGATAAAAACATCTGACAAACACACATAAAAACCAGAGGGCAGCAGATCATGTGAAAATAGAATATTTGTGTCATTCTCAAAACTTTTGGCCATAACTGTATTCTTGTACATAGGAGCAGCATTATAGTAGTTATATTCTTGTACATAGGGGGCAGTATTATAGTAGTTATATTCTTGTACATAGGAGCAGTATTATAGTAGTTATATTCTTGTACATAGGGGGCAGTATTATAGTAGTTATATTCTTGTATATAGGAGCAGTATTATAGTAGTTATATTCTTGTACATAGGAGCAGTATTATAGTAGTTATATTCTTGTACATAGGAGCAGTATTATAGTAGTTATATTCTTGTACATAGGGGCAGTATTATAGTAGTTATATTCTTGTACATAGGAGTAGTATTATAGTAGTTATATTCTTGTACATAGGGGCAGTATTATAGTAGTTATATTCTTGTACATAGGAGCAGTATTATAGTAGTTATATTCTTGTACATATGGGGCAGTATTATAGTAGTTATATTCTTGTACATAGGAGTAGTATTATAGTAGTTATATTCTTATACATAGGGGCAGTATTATAGTAGTAATATTCTTGTACATAAGAGCAGTATTATAGTAGTTATATTCTTGTACATAGGGGCAGTATTATAGTAGTTATATTCTTGTACATAGGAGTAGTATTATAGTAGTTATATTCTTGTACATAGGAGGTAGTATTATAGTAGTTATATTCTTGTACATAGGAGCAGTATTATAGTAGTTATATTCTTGTACATAGGAGCAGTATTATAGTAGTTATATTCTTGTACATAGGAGCAGTATTATAGTAGTTATATTCTTGTACATAGGAGTAGTATTATAGTAGTTATATTCTTGTACATAGGAGGTAGTATTATAGTAGTTATATTCTTGTACATAGGAGCAGTATTATAGTAGTTATATTCTTGTACATAGGAGCAGTATTATAGTAGTTATATTCTTGTACATAGGAGTAGTATTATAGTAGTTATATTCTTGTACATAAGAGCAGCATTATAGTAGTTATATTCTTGTACATAGGAGTAGTATTATAGCAGTTATATTCTTGTACATAGGAGGTAGTATTATAGTAGTTATATTCTTGTACATAGGAGCAGTATTATAGTAGTTATATTCTTGTACATAGGGAGCAGTATTATAGTAGTTATATTCTTGTACATAGGAGGTCGTATTATAGTAGTTATATTCTTGTACATAGGAGCAGTATTATAGTAGTTATATTCTTGTACATAGGAGCAGTATTCTAGTAGTTATATTCTTGTCCATAGGGGCAGTATTATAGTAGTTATATTCTTGTACATAGGAGGCAGTATTATAGCAGTTATATTCTTGTACATAGGTGGCAGTATTATAGTAGTTATATTCTTGTACATAGGTGGCAGTATTATAGTAGTTATATTCTTGTACATAAGAGCAGCATTATAGTAGTTATATTCTTGTACATAGGAGTAGTATTATAGCAGTTATATTCTTGTACATAGGAGGTAGTATTATAGTAGTTATATTCTTGTACATAGGAGCAGTATTATAGTAGTTATATTCTTGTACATAGGGGCAGTATTATAGTAGTTATATTCTTGTACATATTAGTAGTATTATAGTAGTTATATTCTTGTACATAGGAGCAGTATTATAGTAGTTATATTCTTGTACATAGGAGCAGTATTATAGTAGTTATATTCTTGTACACGGGGTAGTATTATAGTAGTTCTATTCTTGTACATAGGAGCAGTATTGTAGTAGTTATATTCTTGTACATAGGAGCAGTATTATAGTAGTTATATTCTTGTACATAGGAGGTAGTATTATAGTAGTTATATATTCTTGTCCATAGGGGTAGTATTATAGTAGTTATATTCTTGTACATAGGAGGTAGTATTATAGTAGTTATATTCTTGTACATAGGAGTAGTATTATAGCAGTTATATTCTTGTACATAGGAGCAGTATTATAGTAGTTATATTCTTGTACATAGGAACAGTATTATAGTAGTTATATTCTTGTACATAGGGATAGTATTATAGTAGTTCTATTCTTGTACATAGGAGCAGTGTTATAGTAGTTCTATTCTTGTACATAGGAGCAGTATTATAGTAGTTCTATTCTTGTACATAGGGATAGTATTATAGTAGTTCTATTCTTGTACATAGGAGCAGTATTATAGTAGTTATATTCTTGTACATAGGAGCAGTATTATAGTAGTTATATTCCTGTACATAGGAGCAGTATTATAGTAGTTATATTCTTGTACATAGGGGGCAGTATTATAGTAGTTATATTCTTGTACATAGGAGTAGTATTATAGTAGTTATATTCTTGTACATAGGGGGCAGTATTATAGTAGTTATATTCTTGTACATAGGAGCAGTATTATAGTAGTTATATTCTTGTACATAGGAGGCAGTATTATAGTAGTTATATTCTTGTACACGGGGTAGTATTATAGTAGTTCTATTCTTGTACATAGGAGCAGTATTATAGTAGTTCTATTCTTGTACATAGGAGCAGTATTATAGTAGTTATATTCTTGTACATAGGAGGTAGTATTATAGTAGTTCTATTCTTGTACATAGGAGCAGCTTTATAGTAGTTCTATTCTTGTACATAGGAGCAGCATTATAGTAGTTATATTCTTGTACATAGGGGGCAGTATTATAGTAGTTATATTCTTGTACATAGGAGTAGTATTATAGTAGTTATATTCTTGTACATAGGGGGCAGTATTATAGTAGTTATATTCTTGTACATAGGAGCAGTATTATAGTAGTTATATTCTTGTACATAGGAGGCAGTATTATAGTAGTTATATTCTTGTACACGGGGTAGTATTATAGTAGTTCTATTCTTGTACATAGGAGCAGTATTATAGTAGTTATATTCTTGTACATAGGGGGCAGTATTATAGTAGTTATATTCTTGTACATAGGAGCAGTATTATAGTAGTTATATTCTTGTACATAGGGGGCAATATTATAGTAGTTATATTCTTGTATATAGGAGCAGTATTATAGTAGTTATATTCTTGTACATAGGAGCAGTATTATAGTAGTTATATTCTTGTACATAGGAGCAGTATTATAGTAGTTATATTCTTGTACATAGGGGGCAGTATTATAGTAGTTATATTCTTGTATATAGGAGCAGTATTATAGTAGTTATATTCTTGTACATAGGAGCAGTATTATAGTAGTTATATTCTTGTACATAGGAGCAGTATTATAGTAGTTATATTCTTGTACATAGGAGCAGTATTATAGTAGTTATATTCTAGTACATAGAGGCAGTATTATAGTAGTTATATTCTTGTACATAGGAGCAGTATTATAGTAGTTATATTCTTGTACATAGGAGCAGTATTATAGTAGTTATATTCTTGTACATAGGAGTAGTATTATAGTAGTTATATTCTTGTACATAGGAGCAGTATTATAGTAGTTATATTCTTGTACATAGGAGCAGTATTATAGTAGTTATATTCTTGTACATAGGAGCAGTATTATACTAGTTATATTCTTGTACATAGGAGCAGTATTATAGTAGTTATATTCTTGTACATAGGAGCAGTATTATAGTAGTTATATTCTTGTACATAGGAGGTAGTATTATAGTAGTTATATTCTTGTACATAGGAGCAGTATTATAGTAGTTATATTCTTGTCAATAGTAGTAGTATTATAGTAGTTATATTCTTGTACATAGGGGTAGTATTATAGTAGTTATATACTTGTACATAGAGACAGTATTATAGTAGTTATATTCTTGTACATAGGAGTAGTATTATAGTAGTTATATTCTTGAACATAGGAGCAGTATTATAGTAGTTATATTCTGGAACATAGAGCAGTATTATAGTAGTTATATTCTTGTACATAGGAGCAGTATTATTGTAGTTATATTCTTGTACATAGGAGGCAGTATTATAGTAGTTATATTCTTGAACATAGGAGCAGTATTATAGTAGTTATATTCTTGTACATAGGAGGCAGTATTATAGTAGTTATATCCTTGTACATAGGAGCAGTATTATAGTAGTTATATTCTTGTACATAGGAGGCAGTATTATAGTAGTTATATTCTTGAACATAGGAGCAGTATTATAGTAGTTATATTCTTGAACAT
>CAMRHE010001918.1:0-20546 GCA_947044405.1 Leptodactylus fallax | reverse complement strand
GCTTTGAGGGACATGTAATGAAAGAAGTTCAACGTATCTACGGGATAAAGAAGTCGCACACGACTCCATACCACCCTCAGGGAAATGGGGCCTGTGAAAGATTCAACAGAACTCTGCTACAGATGCTGCGGACTCTGGAGGAAGACAAGAAGTTACAGTGGCCTCAGTTCTTGTCTGAAATGGTGTGGGCCTATAACAATCAGGTCCATTCTACAACGGGGTACTCTCCTTATACACTTCTCTTTGGGCGGTCTGGGCGAAGTATAGGAGAATTACAGTTGAATGATGTGGATGGGTTCCCTCCGAGGGATCCAACCTCTTGGGTGCGGGCGCATCGGCAGAGACTTGAGACGATCCATCGATTGGTGCGGCAGCGCCTGCAAGAACATCCCCATCCTGATAAGACCCCAGTGCAAGAAGCACCATTGCAACCAGGCGACCTGGTGCTAGTTCGTGTCAAGAAACCCCAAGGGAAATTGGAAAGCAGATGGGAGGCTTTGCCGTATCGTGTTGTTGGCCGCAAGTATGCGAATGGGCCAGTGTACCAGGTCCAGAAAGAAGGAACTGATTGTGTTCGAGTACTTCACCGAAATATGTTGCGCCTGTGTCATTCTGAAGGGACAAATCACGATGGGCCTGCCAATGTGAATGAGCTCCCACAGTCAGAGAATGGAGGTGCGGAATGGGCCTCCGACGAGGAGGATGATTGTTGGCCGATCCCCTGCTCCTGGGGATGTTCCACCTGTGACTACTGTATCTCCGGCCTGTGCCCCCTCTGGTGCGGAATCCGCTGGTCCTTCTCAGCCCATAGCTGCAGCACCCCATAATATACCACCGGTCCTCAGACGGACCACTAGGCCAAATGCTGGTATTCCCCCTGTTCGGTATGCGCAGGATGAGTTTGTTTGGCCTGCCATACATCGGTATACTACCACCCTGTGCATAAAAGTACAACCCTCTGGATATACAGTCATAGGCAGGGACTGCCAATCTTAAAGTGGGGGGGAATATGTAAGAGACAGCCAATGTTGTCTTAAGCTTCATTTGTCTGTATAAACTGTTAATGTTGAATGTATTTCTGTGATTCTGTTCCTTTAAGACAGCAGCCATTGTAATTGTGACATGATGCTGGAGTGAGACCCCCCCCCCCTTTTATGTCAGCCTGCCTGTTCTGCAGACAGAGTGTGAGCAGAGAAGCAGGAAGTGACGAGACAGAGAGCAGCAGCCATCTTGGCAAGTGTTGTATTGACCTGGTGTGGAGATTTTTCTGTACAGCTAAGCTGTATCTTGGTCCAGAGACAAACAGAGTGTAAAGAGACAACAGGACTAGTGAGTCCACGTGAAAGGAACTGTGCTCAGTGGCTGATCAGTGAGACTGACATTGTGACTGTGTATATGGATACCACAGATAGAGACTCGCAGTGCTGTTGATGTACTGGACGGCACCTGCTAAATCCCGGCTTACATCCCAGTTCAGTGTATGGATTCGGCAGGACTGTCAGTGTGCTGAGTGGAATCTGCTGTTGGATTACATTGCATTCAGTTGGTTTCCCTGTCTGTTAAAGAGGACTTTATTTCTCCCAAGACCCCCCCCACCCCCCCCCCCCCACCCCACCCAACACAAAAACACCCCCCCCCCCCCCCCCCCCCCCCCCCCCCCCCCCCCCCCCCCCCCCCCCCCCCCCCCCCCAGGGGGGGGCACCCCCACCACCAGACAGAGGGGCCGGCCACCATAATTTTCATTTTATCTTTTCCCCCCCCCCCCCCCACAACCCCCAAACAAAAAAAAAAAAAAAACCACCACTCACTCTACTTCCAATTTTCCTTCCTATATTCCTTCCCTCCCCTCCCTCCCCCCCTCCTTTCTTCTTTTCCCTCCCTTTTTTTTTTTATATTTTTATTTTTTTTTTTTCATCCCCCCCCCCCCCCCCCTTCTCCTCCCGCGGCCCCCCCCCCCCCCCCCCCCCCCCCCCCCCCCCCCCCCCCGGGGGGGCCCCCCATCCTCCCGTAAAGTGCCCGTTGGCGGCGCTTGTGGCGCCCCGCCAGGAACTGCTGCAGGTCTTTGCTGTGGCTTGGCATTAGCTGCTCCTTCCCCATACAAATTACCTTCCTTAAAAGGGAAACTTGCTGGCTGCAGAATAGGTTTTGCATGGGACTGCTGGCCGCCATCTTGAGAGGGTTCAGACCTAGAGCGAGATGATGGTGACTTCTGGTATTCCTCAAATCGCTGCTGGTTTCTGTAGGATTCTCCCACCAGTCCCATTTGCTCCAGTACAGTCTCGGTCTCCTGTACGTTATCGGCGAGCTCTTTCGCCAGTGCGCTCAGCTTCTTGTCCACTCCTTCCTCTAACCAAGGTTTAGCAGCCCTTATTTTGTAGGCACAGTCAATCTGTCTCTGCAGATATATTTTACCCGCCTTCAATGTCTCCAGTCTTCTGACCAGTGCTGGGATCTCGTCTGCCAGGCGCAGTTCAGGTGCTCGCTCCGCCATTGTAACAGTCTGTGCATTATTGGGGAGTTTTGCAGGCGGGTTACTAACAGTCTGGCTTCTGGTCGGTGTAGCCTGTGACTTCTGGCCTGCTGCGGCTGTTGTCACTGCCATGGGGCCACAATCTGCAGGTTGGGGACTATGTCCCAGTTTGTTCCCAGTGACCGCACTACTGGTACCATGAAGCCTTCCTGCTGGTCTCACTTTGGTCTCATCCACAGCCTTCACTACAGTTTTGCAGTTTCCACTGCCAGATCTTGTCCGCTCAGACCGCACCAGTACAGGCCGCTGCATGTTCTCCAGCATGGTCTGTTTCTCCAGGGACGTTCTCCTCTGTCTGCAGGAGGGTGGAGTGGACGGGACACCTGTAACCTGTAATGGCGTCTGCACAGGCTGCACGGCTTGCTTCTTCTTACAATCAGGTATTCTGTCTGGATGCTGCACAATTACTTTGGTAGGTTGTTGCACCGTACCTCTGCTTGCTTCTGCTACTGCTTTATTTGCAATCACTTTCTTCCCATCTTGACTTGCACTGGGACTGCTGACACACTGGACATTACTTCCATTCCTAGAGACTTTGGGATTTTCATCCACTTTCTCAGTTGTCTGGGAGTTGTTTCCCAGAGTAGGCCTTGGAGCCTGGGCCTTGCTAGGGGAGCTGCCCCACCCAGGGTGGCCCCGTCCTGGGCTTTCTCCAGACATCAGGAGACTCAGGAGAGCTACAGAAACACAACCTCACAGCTAGGAGGCAGTATTATAGTAGTTATATTCTTGTACATAGGAGGTAGTATTATAGTAGTTATATTCTTGTACATAGGAGTAGTATTATAGTAGTTATATTCTTGTACATAGGGGGCAGTATTATAGTAGTTATATTCTTGTACATAGGAGCAGTATTATAGTAGTTATATTCTTGTACATAGGTGCAGTATTATAGTAGTTATATTCTTGTACATAGGAGCAGTATTATAGTAGTTATATTCTTGTACATAGGAGCAGTATTATAGTAGTTATATTCTTGTACATAGGAACAGTATTATAGTAGTTATATTCTTGTACATAGGAGGCAGTATTATAGTAGTTATATTCTTGTACATAGGAGCAGTATTATAGTAGTTATATTCTTGTACATAGGAGCAGTATTATAGTAGTTATATTCTTGTACATAGGAGCGGTATTATAGTAGTTATATTTTTGTACATAGGAGCAGTATTATAGTAGTTATATTCTTGTACATAGGAGCAGTATTATAGTAGTTATATTCTTGTACATAGGAGGTAGTATTATAGTAGTTATATTCTTGTACATAGGAGCAGTATTATAGTAGTTATATTCTTGTACATAGGAGGTAGTATTATAGTAGTTATATTCTTATACATAGGAGGTAGTATTATAGTAGTTATATTCTTGTACATAGGAGCAGTATTATAGTAGTTATATTCTTGTACATAGGAGGTAGTATTATAGTAGTTATATTCTTGTACATAGGAGCAGTATTATAGTAGTTATATTCTTGTACATAGGAGGTAGTATTATAGTAGTTATATTCTTGTACATAGGAGCAGTATTATAGTAGTTATATTCTTGTACATAGGAGTAGTATTATAGTAGTTATATTCTTATACATATGAGTAGTATTATAGTAGTTATATTCTTGTACATAGGAGGTAGTATTATAGTAGTTATATTCTTGTACATAGGAGCAGTATTATAGTAGTTATATTCTTGTACATAGGGCAGTATTATAGTAGTTATATTCTTGTACATAGGAGCAGTATTATAGTAGTTATATTCTTGTACATAGGGGCAGTATTATAATAGTTATATTCTTGTACATAGGGGCAGTATTATAGTAGTTATATAATTGTACATAGGAGCAGTATTATAGTAGTTATATTATTGTACATAGGGGGTAGTTATATGCTTGTACATAGGAGTAGTATTATAGTAGTTATATTCTTGTACATAGGAGCAGTATTATAGTAGTTATATTCTTGTACATAGGGGCAGTATTATAGTAGTTATATTCTTGTACATAGGGGCAGTATTATAGTAGTTATATTCTTGTACATAGGAGTAGTATTATAGTAGTTATATTCTTGTACATAGGAGGTAGTATTATAGTAGTTATATTCTTGTACATAGGAGCAGTATTATAGTAGTTATATTCTTGTACATAGGGGCAGTATTATAGTAGTTATATTATTGTACATAGGAGCAGTATTATAGTAGTTATATTCTTGTACATAGGGGCAGTATTATAGTAGTTATATTATTGTACATAGGAGCAGTATTATAGTAGTTATATTCTTGTACATAGGGGGCAGTATTATAGTAGTTATATTCTTGTCCATAGGAGGTAGTATTATAGTAGTTATATTCTTGTACATAGGAGTAGTATTATAGTAGTTATATTCTTGTACATAGGAGCAGTATTATAGTAGTTATATTCTTGTACATAGGAGGTAGTATTATAGTAGTTATATTCTTGTACATAGGGGGCAGTATTATAGTAGTTATATTCTTGTACATAGGAGCAGTATTATAGTAGTTATATTCTTGTACATAGGGGCAGTATTATAGTAGCTTATATTCTTGTACATAGGGGCAGTATTATAGTAGTTATATTATTGTACATAGGAGCAGTATTATAGTAGTTATATTCTTGTACATAGGGGCAGTATTATAGTAGTTATATTCTTGTACATAGGGGCAGTATTATAGTAGTTATATTCTTGTACATAGGAGCAGTATTATAGTAGTTATATTATTGTACATAGGAGCAGTCTTATAGTAGTTATATTCTTGTACATAGGGGCAGTATTATAGTAGTTATATTCTTGTACATAGGAGCAGTATTATAGTAGTTATATTATTGTACATAGGTAGTTATATGCTTGTACATAGGAGTAGTATTATAGTAGTTATATTCTTGTACATAGGAGCAGTATTATAGTAGTTATATTCTTGTACATAGGGGCAGTATTATAGTAGTTATATTCTTGTACATAGGGGCAGTATTATAGTAGTTATATTCTTGTACATAGGAGTAGTATTATAGTAGTTATATTCTTGTACATAGGAGGTAGTATTATAGTAGTTATATTCTTTTACATAGGAGCAGTATTATAGTAGTTATATTCTTGTACATAGGGGCAGTATTATAGTAGTTATATTATTGTACATAGGAGCAGTATTATAGTAGTTATATTCTTGTACATAGGGGCAGTATTATAGTAGTTATATTCTTGTACATAGGAGCAGTATTATAGTAGTTATATTAGTGTACATAGGAGCAGTATTATAGTAGTTATATTCTTGTACATAGGGGCAGTATTATAGTAGTTATATTCTTGTACATAGGGGCAGTATTATAGTAGCTTATATTCTTGTACATAGGGGCAGTATTATAGTAGTTATATTATTGTACATAGGAGCAGTATTATAGTAGTTATATTCTTGTACATAGGGGCAGTATTATAGTAGTTATATTCTTGTACATAGGGGCAGTATTATAGTAGTTATATTCTTGTACATAGGAGCAGTATTATAGTAGTTATATTCTTGTACATAGGAGCAGTCTTATAGTAGTTATATTCTTGTACATAGGGGCAGTATTATAGTAGTTATATTCTTGTACATAGGAGCAGTATTATAGTAGTTATATTCTTGTACATAGTAGTTATATGCTTGTACATAGGAGTAGTATTATAGTAGTTATATTCTTGTACATAGGAGCAGTATTATAGTAGTTATATTCTTGTACATAGGGGCAGTATTATAGTAGTTATATTCTTGTACATAGGGGCAGTATTATAGTAGTTATATTCTTGTACATAGGAGTAGTATTATAGTAGTTATATTCTTGTACATAGGAGGTAGTATTATAGTAGTTATATTCTTGTACATAGGAGCAGTATTATAGTAGTTATATTCTTGTACATAGGGGCAGTATTATAGTAGTTATATTATTGTACATAGGAGCAGTATTATAGTAGTTATATTCTTGTACATAGGGGCAGTATTATAGTAGTTATATTCTTGTACATAGGAGCAGTATTATAGTAGTTATATTAGTGTACATAGGAGCAGTATTATAGTAGTTATATTCTTGTACATAGGGGCAGTATTATAGTAGTTATATTCTTGTACATAGGGGCAGTATTATAGTAGTTATATTCTTGTACATAGGAGCAGTATTATAGTAGTTATATTATTGTACATAGGAGCAGTATTATAGTAGTTATATTCTTGTACATAGGGGCAGTATTATAGAAGTTATATTCTTGTACATAGGAGCAGTATTATAGTAGTTATATTATTGTACATAGGGGGTAGTTATATGCTTGTACATAGGAGTAGTATTATAGTAGTTATATTCTTGTACATAGGAGCAGTATTATAGTAGTTATATTCTTATACATAGGGGCAGTATTATAGTAGTTATATTCTTGTACATAGGGGCAGTATTATAGTAGTTATATTCTTGTACATAGGAGTAGTATTATAGTAGTTATATTCTTGTACATAGGAGGTAGTATTATAGTAGTTATATTCTTGTACATAGGAACAGTATTATAGTAGTTATATTCTTGTACATAGGGGCAGTATTATAGTAGTTATATTATTGTACATAGGAGCAGTATTATAGTAGTTATATTCTTGTACATAGGGGCAGTATTATAGTAGTTATATTATTGTACATAGGAGCAGTATTATAGTAGTTATATTCTTGTACATAGGGGGCAGTATTATAGTAGTTATATTCTTGTACATAGGAGGTAGTATTATAGTAGTTATATTCTTGTACATAGGAGTAGTATTATAGTAGTTATATTCTTGTACATAGGAGCAGTATTATAGTAGTTATATTCTTGTACATAGGAGGTAGTATTATAGTAGTTATATTCTTGTACATAGGGGGCAGTATTATAGTAGTTATAATCTTGTACATAGGAGCAGTATTATAGTAGTTATATTCTTGTACATAGGGGCAGTATTATAATAGTTATATTCTTGTACATAGGGGCAGTATTATAGTAGTTATATTAGTGTACATAGGAGCAGTATTATAGTAGTTATATTCTTGTACATAGGGGCAGTATTATAGTAGTTATATTCTTGTACATAGGGGCAGTATTATAGTAGTTATATTCTTGTACATAGGAGCAGTATTATAGTAGTTATATTATTGTACATAGGAGCAGTATTATAGTAGTTATATTCTTGTACATAGGGGCAGTATTATAGTAGTTATATTCTTGTACATAGGGGCAGTATTATAGTAGTTATATTCTTGTACATAGGAGCAGTATTATAGTAGTTATATTCTTGTACATAGGAGTAGTATTATAGTAGTTATATTCTTGTACATAGGAGGAGTATTATAGTAGTTATATTCTTGTACATAGGAGGTAGTATTATAGTAGTTATATTCTTGTACATAGGAGCAGTATTATAGTAGTTATATTCTTGTACATAGGAGGTAGTATTATAGTAGTTATATTCTTGTACATAGGGGGCAGTATTATAGTAGTTATAATCTTGTACATAGGAGCAGTATTATAGTAGTTATATTCTTGTACATAGGGGCAGTATTATAGTAGTTATATTCTTGTACATAGGGGCAGTATTATAGTAGTTATATTATTGTACATAGGAGCAGTATTATAGTAGTTATATTCTTGTACATAGGGGCAGTATTATAGTAGTTATATTCTTGTACATAGGGGCAGTATTATAGTAGTTATATTCTTGTACATAGGAGCAGTATTATAGTAGTTATATTATTGTACATAGGAGCAGTATTATAGTAGTTATATTCTTGTACATAGGGGCAGTATTATAGTAGTTATATTCTTGTACATAGGGGCAGTATTATAGTAGTTATATTCTTGTACATAGGAGCAGTATTATAGTAGTTATATTCTTGTACATAGGAGTAGTATTATAGTAGTTATATTCTTGTACATAGGAGGAGTATTATAGTAGTTATATTCTTGTACATAGGAGGTAGTATTATAGTAGTTATATTCTTGTACATAGGAGCAGTATTATAGTAGTTATATTCTTGTACATAGGAGTAGTATTATAGTAGTTATATTCTTGTACATAGGAGCAGTATTATAGTAGTTATATTCTTGTACATAGGAGGTAGTATTATAGTAGTTATATTCTTGTACATAGGGAGCAGTATTATAGTAGTTATATTCTTGTACATAGGAGCAGTATTATAGTAGTTATATTCTTGTACATAGGAGCAGTATTATAGTAGTTATATTCTTGTACATAGGGGCAGTATTATAGTAGTTATATTCTTGTACATAGGAGCAGTATTATAGTAGTTATATTATTGTACATAGGAGCAGTATTATAGTAGTTATATTCTTGTACATAGGGGCAGTATTATAGTAGTTATATTCTTGTACATAGGGGCAGTATTATAGTAGTTATATTCTTGTACATAGGAGCAGTATTATAGTAGTTATATTATTGTACATAGGAGCAGTCTTATAGTAGTTATATTCTTGTACATAGGGGCAGTATTATAGTAGTTATATTCTTATACATAGGAGCAGTATTATAGTAGTTATATTATTGTACATAGGTAGTTATATGCTTGTACATAGGAGTAGTATTATAGTAGTTATATTCTTGTACATAGGAGCAGTATTATAGTAGTTATATTCTTATACATAGGGGCAGTATTATAGTAGTTATATTCTTGTACATAGGGGCAGTATTATAGTAGTTATATTCTTGTACATAGGAGTAGTATTATAGTAGTTATATTCTTGTACATAGGAGGTAGTATTATAGTAGTTATATTCTTGTACATAGGAGCAGTATTATAGTAGTTATATTCTTGTACATAGGGGCAGTATTATAGTAGTTATATTATTGTACATAGGAGCAGTATTATAGTAGTTATATTCTTGTACATAGGGGCAGTATTATAGTAGTTATATTATTGTACATAGGAGCAGTATTATAGTAGTTATATTCTTGTACATAGGGGGCAGTATTATAGTAGTTATATTCTTGTCCATAGGAGGTAGTATTATAGTAGTTATATTCTTGTACATAGGAGTAGTATTATAGTAGTTATATTCTTGTACATAGGAGCAGTATTATAGTAGTTATATTCTTGTACATAGGAGGTAGTATTATAGTAGTTATATTCTTGTACATAGGGGGCAGTATTATAGTAGTTATAATCTTGTACATAGGAGCAGTATTATAGTAGTTATATTCTTGTACATAGGGGCAGTATTATAATAGTTATATTCTTGTACATAGGGGCAGTATTATAGTAGTTATATTAGTGTACATAGGAGCAGTATTATAGTAGTTATATTCTTGTACATAGGGGCAGTATTATAGTAGTTATATTCTTGTACATAGGGGCAGTATTATAGTAGTTATATTCTTGTACATAGGAGCAGTATTATAGTAGTTATATTATTGTACATAGGAGCAGTCTTATAGTAGTTATATTCTTGTACATAGGGGCAGTATTATAGTAGTTATATTCTTGTACATAGGGGCAGTATTATAGTAGTTATATTCTTGTACATAGGAGCAGTATTATAGTAGTTATATTCTTGTACATAGGAGTAGTATTATAGTAGTTATATTCTTGTACATAGGAGGAGTATTATAGTAGTTATATTCTTGTACATAGGAGGTAGTATTATAGTAGTTATATTCTTGTACATAGGAGCAGTATTATAGTAGTTATATTCTTGTACATAGGAGGTAGTATTATAGTAGTTATATTCTTGTACATAGGGGGCAGTATTATAGTAGTTATAATCTTGTACATAGGAGCAGTATTATAGTAGTTATATTCTTGTACATAGGGGCAGTATTATAATAGCTTATATTCTTGTACATAGGGGCAGTATTATAGTAGTTATATTAGTGTACATAGGAGCAGTATTATAGTAGTTATATTCTTGTACATAGGGGCAGTATTATAGTAGTTATATTCTTGTACATAGGGGCAGTATTATAGTAGTTATATTCTTGTACATAGGAGCAGTATTATAGTAGTTATATTATTGTACATAGGAGCAGTCTTATAGTAGTTATATTCTTGTACATAGGGGCAGTATTATAGTAGTTATATTCTTGTACATAGGGGCAGTATTATAGTAGTTATATTCTTGTACATAGGAGCAGTATTATAGTAGTTATATTCTTGTACATAGGAGTAGTATTATAGTAGTTATATTCTTGTACATAGGAGGAGTATTATAGTAGTTATATTCTTGTACATAGGAGGTAGTATTATAGTAGTTATATTCTTGTACATAGGAGCAGTATTATAGTAGTTATATTCTTGTACATAGGAGTAGTATTATAGTAGTTATATTCTTGTACATAGGAGCAGTATTATAGTAGTTATATTCTTGTACATAGGAGGTAGTATTATAGTAGTTATATTCTTGTACATAGGGAGCAGTATTATAGTAGTTATATTCTTGTACATAGGAGCAGTATTATAGTAGTTATATTCTTGTACATAGGAGCAGTATTATAGTAGTTATATTCTTGTACATAGGAGTGGTATTATAGTAGTTATATTCTTGTACATAGGAGCAGTATTATAGTAGTTATATTCTTGTACATAGGAGCAGTATTATAGTAGTTATATTCTTGTACATAGGAGCAGTATTATAGTAGTTATATTCTTGTACATAGGAGTAGTATTATAGTAGTTATATTCTTGTACATAGGAGCAGTATTATAGTAGTTATATTCTTGTACATAGCAGTATTATAGTAGTTATATTCTTGTACATAGGAGCAGTATTATAGTAGTTATATTCTTGTACATAGCAGTATTATAGTAGTTATATTCTTGTACATAGGAGGTAGTATTATAGTAGTTATATTCTTGTACATAGGAGCAGTATTATAGTAGTTATATTCTTGTAAATAGCAGTATTATAGTAGTTATATTCTTGTACATAGGAGTGGTATTATAGTAGTTATATTCTTGTACATAGGAGCAGTATTATAGTAGTTATATTCTTGTACATAGGGGCAGTATTATAGTAGTTATATTCTTGTACATAGGAGCAGTATTATAGTAGTTATATTCTTGTACATAGGCAGTATTATAGTAGTTATATTCTTGTACATAGGGGGCAGTATTATAGTAGTTATATTCTTGTACATAGGAGCAGTATTATAGTAGTTATATTCTTGTACATAGGGGCAGTATTATAGTAGTTATATTCTTGTACATAGGAGCAGTATTATAGTAGTTATATTCTTGTACATAGCAGTATTATAGTAGTTATATTCTTGTACATAGGAGTAGTATTATAGTAGTTATATTCTTGTACATAGGAGGTAGTATTATAGTAATTATATTCTTGTACATAGGAGGTAGTATTATAGTAGTTATATTCTTGTACATAGGAGGTAGTATTATAGTAGTTATATTCTTGTACATAGGAGCAGTATTATAGTAGTTATATTCTTGTACATAGGAGTAGTATTATAGTAGTTATATTCTTGTACATAGGAGCAGTATTATAGTAGTTATATTCTTGTACATAGGAGGTAGTATTATAGTAGTTATATTCTTGTACATAGGGGGCAGTATTATAGTAGTTATATTCTTGTACATAGGAGGTAGTATTATAGTAGTTATATTCTTGTACATAGGAGGTAGTATTATAGTAGTTATATTCTTGTACATAGCAGTATTATAGTAGTTATATTCTTGTACATAGGAGGTAGTATTATAGTAGTTATATTCTTGTACATAGGAGCAGTATTATAGTAGTTATATTCTTGTACATAGGAGCAGTATTATAGTAGTTATATTCTTGTACATAGGAGTAGTATTATAGTAGTTATATTCTTGTACATAGGAGCAGTATTATAGTATTTATATTCTTGTACATAGGAGTAGTATTATAGTAGTTATATTCTTGTACATAGGAGCAGTATTATAGTATTTATATTCTTGTACATAGGGGCAGTATTATAGTAGTTATATTCTTGTACATAACTTTTTACATCCATTTCTCATCACTTGTTATGGGAGTTTTGGGTTCTCACATTATATGGTTGGCCTATAAGGTTGATACTTTCATTGCCCTCTCTGATGTGCTTGGTAAATTATCACGATGTCCAGATATATCTGCTAAATGTCCTCTAACAGATCGGAGTGCTTCTCCAGGCTGACACATGATTTCAGGTAATGGAACATTACTTGGAAGTTCTGATGATAGAATATGCGAGATCTTCCTCCTGTGTACAATATGTGGAAATCCCTCACCAATAAAGCAGACAAATGTGTTTAGTGTGTCTATAGCGTTAAGAACCTTCCGGATATCGCTGTAAATACCTGGATACATTTAGATGAGTGATTATGTACAAAAAGTGTCGACCCCAAGAGTCAGGGGGTGTATAAGATGGTAATAGAAGGGAGATGGATAGAAAATATCTTAGAGTTGTGACTACTCCTAGACACTAGATACAAGGTTGTCACTTATTACTGCTGGATCACCAGTGCTATATATTGCCTGAGAAGAATGGGGCTCATGGGTACAGTCACGGCCGATCTCTTCGGGTACCCCTGATGGCATCTCCAGCAGTCAGCTGCTACAATGTTACACGGCAGTCATTATTAGAGATGAGCGAAACGAAGCTGACAAAGTGGAATTCGATCTGAATTTCAGGAAATCTTCGATTCGCATCGATTTCGAATTTCCTCACGCTTCGATGTATTGAATCGCACAGCTTCGATCAGAGGTTTTAACCCCTTGGATGGCACGGTCAAGGGGTTCCGCCGTGGTTTGTGGGAAGTCCTTCCCGGCAGCGCCTTACTATTAGGGCAGATGTCGGGAAGGGGTTAATGTGATTCGCTGCAAATTAATCCGGATCGAATCTAATTGTTTTGGAAACTTTGGAGAATTGGTCGAATAGAATTTTTGAAAAATTCGCTCATCTCTAGTCATTATCATCCATTATCTTAAGCAGAGTCCATCGATTGGTGGGGGTCTGAGCGCTGAGGCCCCCATAACCCTGAGATTGCAGCTGGTGGATGTAGGTGTGCCCCTGCTGGTCAGGACGCCTCCCACTCTCATTCACTTCACTAGCAAGCGCCGCACTTCAGCTATTTCTGAATCTTTGTTTAGTTATAACCCCAGTAAAATGGCTGAAATTGTATCGGAAAATTGTCCATTACGTGTAGCGCCAGCCGCGTCTCAATCCATTTCATTTTATCACTTTCCACTGAGACAGAAATGAAATTCCAGATTCTAAAATGAAAAGTTATTCGCCGTCAATTGGCGCCATAACATTGCGGCGGAATGAACTCCCTGATATCATATTTTGATAATCATTCTATTTCCTCCTGTGACCGGCCGAGTGATCTTGTCCTGTAGAAATGAATCCATCTTTCTCACTTTTTCTTGAAATGATTTGACACTTCCTCATTGGCGCCGTTTATCCTCCGCACGGCGGAGCCGAGTCACGGAATGTGCGGCAGGAGCGAAGCTCTGAGGTCAGGAAATGGAGCATACTCTAAACATCAGACACTAGGCCATCTTGCCTGACATTCTCCGCTGCTCTGTTAACAGCATTTAGTCATTGAGGTCTATGAGAGAGATTTCTAGACATGTTCTGTGCAGGGAGGGGGAGGAGCTAAGCTGTGACATCATCTATTGTCAGTAGTGATGTAATGATGGCTCAGTGGTTTTATCTATAGTGGTGTTATCTTCAATTGTAATCCAGTCTGTGATGTTAATGTAAAAGAAAACCCCTAAAGAATTGACAGGTATCAGTCTGTTTTTAGGCTTAGTGGCCAGAGTGAAAAATGCAGGATATAGAACTTCTTTAAAAATAGATAGAAAAAATACAAATAATTCTGCTCTCTTTCTCCTATTGTACTGATTGTATGTCAGTATTCACTGTAGTTCTGTCATTCTGTTCATGACATGGGGAGATCAGGATGATTCTTGCTGTAGATCCTACATATATAGATCAGCGCTACCGTCCATAAAGACCACAATACACTGCTCAATAATCCCCATCGCAGAGACGAGACTCCATCCTGACTCCCCAGACAGTATATTCTTTTTGATCATCTTGTGAAGTTCTCTCTCAGTAAGATATTTATATTTTTGCCCCAAGCACCAAACTGGCAAATCTTGAATTTATTACCCTTTGTGTATTGCTGCAGGAGGTCCCATGGAAAAGCCTTCAGGACATAATATAAATGTTGTCTCTCCTTGTAAAGGACAATTCCTGGTGCTACATTGTATTTCTGTGCAGCAAGTTTATCTACATTCATCAGATCTGGCTGATACAATGGAAACCTGTCTCCCTAAATGTGATATAGGCACAGATAGTACTGCCTCCCCTTCTCTACCTAGGTATGATGTAGCCACAGATACTACTGCCTTCCTGTCTACCTTTGAAACTGTTGTAGTCAAAGTAGTACGTCCCTGTAAATCACGTAGGCACAGGTAGTACTGTTATCCTTGCTTTCCCTGTATATGATGTAGGCAGAGATACTACTATGATTAAGGACATTTTGTGTCTGAAACGTATAAGTCTGCAGTGCTCCGGAGCATGATGTGACATTTTACCCACTGATGTGTTATTGCTACTATTCACCTTTGGATGTTTTTGAAGAATCTTCAATAAAAAGCTGGATTTTACTTGAATTCTGCATCATTTGGATTTGTACAGATACTATTGTCTCTCTGTCTCTTTTTGTAAATGATGTAGATACAGATGTGGATACTACTGCATCCCTGTTTGTCCCTATATATTATAAAGATCTCTCTATCCTTGTCTATAGCCTCATTGTCTGTTCTTTCTGTTTTTTACATTTTGTATGTACATATAGGGCTGTCTCTCTGTCTCTCCATGTAAGTACAGATAGTACTGCCTCCCGTCCTCCCCTTGTAAATGATTCATGTACATATAGTGCTGCCTCTCCATAATAAGTAATATAGGCACAGATAGTGCTGCCTCCCTGATTCATCTATATATAGTGCTGTCTCTCCATAATAAGTAATGTAGGCACAGACAGTACTGCCTCCCTGTCACCCATTGTTAATAATTCATGTACGTATAGTGCTGTCTCTCTATTTAAGTAGTGTAGGCACAGATAGTGCTGCCTCCCTGATTCATATACATATAATGCTGTCTGTCCATGTAAGTCGTGTAGGCACAGATAGTACTGCTTCCCTGTCTCCTGTTGTTAATGATTCATGTACATATAGTGCTGTCTCTCTATAATAAGTAATGTAGGCACAGATAGTACTGCCTCCCTGTCACTCCTTGTAAATGATTCATGTACATATAGTGCTGTCTCTCCATATTAAGCAATGTAGGCACAGATAGTACTGCCTCACTGTCTCCTGTTGTTAATGATTCATGTACATATAGTGCTGTCTCTATAATAAGTAATGTAGGCACAGATAGTACTGCATCCTTGATTCATGTACATATAGTGCTGTCTCTCTATAATAAGTAATGTAGGCACAGATAGTACTGCCTCCCTGTCTCCTGTTGTTAATGATTCATGTACCTAGTGCTGTCTCTCTATAATAAGTAATGTAGGCACAGATAGTACTGCCTCCCTGTCTCCTGTTGTTAATGATTCATGTACATATAGTGCTGTCTCTGTATAATAAGTAATGTAGGCACAGATAGTACTGCCTCCCTGTCTCTTTATGTCCTGTAGATACACTGTAGAACCTACTGTATATAATTGTATCTAATTTTTCTTGATTATAGATAAGATTGAGACCTTGTGGCTGAGCAGGAAACGCTCACCAATAGAGCTTGTAAATAATGGGTGTGAATATTTATGCACTCACTCTCTACAGCCGAGTTTAACAATTTATGTTGTTCTCGCAGCTTGTTGAGATGACTGTAGATCACTCTGGGGAGGTTTTTTCCCATATTGCACGTGTTTTTCTGGCGATCAATGTCTCAGGGGGGTGAATATTTTTCTCTAGTTATGATAAATCTCTCCCATTATAAATACAACTTCTGCAGATTCTTCGCCTTCAAAATAAACCTTAAAAATACACAAAATCATTTGTGAGGCTGAAATGGGAGAAGATGAAACGGCAGAACGTGATGTCAGCAGATTGGAGGAATATGTGGAATCTGCTGTTTTATCCCCGTCACTCGGGGAGTTCTGCTTGGAGACGATCCAGATGATGCATCTGCCGACCTCACGGTAACATGGCTGCTCATTTATCTGCAGTCCCCCAACATGGTACATCAACGTAAATCTGAGAAAACTTCCCCCCGGTCTCCAGAGATGTCACCACAACCCCAAATCTGAACCCCTATCTGTGGGAAAGGGCCAGGATTAGAACAACATGGCTGCCTCTTCCAGAAACAGCGCCATTCCTGACCATGGGTTGTTTCTGGGACTGCAGATCAGTTATATTAAAGTGAATGGGTTGAACTGCAGTACCACACACAACCTGACGACAGGTGTGGCGCTATTTTTGAAAGAAAGCAACCACATTCTCTAATTCTATTCAGTTCCTTTAGACCTCAGCTCAAATCCCCCCAGGAATGTCTACAAAAGGGTTGCATTATACTGTGTGGGGGCCATAAGGAGAACATTATACTATATGGGGGCTACAAAGTGGCATTATACTGTGTGGGGGCCATAAGGAGAACATTATACTATATGGGGGCTACAAAGTGGCATTATACTGTGTGGGGCCACAAGTGAACATTATAATATGTGGGGGCCACAAGAGTAACAGTATACTGTGTAGGGCCACAAGTGAATAAATATAATATTTGGGGGCCACTAGGGAAATGATATACTGTGTGTGGGCCACAAATGAACACTATTCTGTCTGGAAACATTAAGGGAACATTATACTATGTGGGGCCATCTCGGTCATGTAATACTGTGTGGGGGTCACAAGGGGGCATTAAAATACATGGGGGTTCCAAGAGGGACATTTTACAATGTTATATTGTGTGGAGACCACAAGGGGGCATTATAGGGGCATTATACCATTTTAGGGCGACTAAAGGAACAATATACTTTGTGGGGACACAAAGGGATAGGGTGGGATTGGGTAGAAGTCAAAGGGGACATGGGCGGGGTTAAACATGCAGAAATTTAAGAGATGTGTAAAACTGTATGTACAGTCATATGAAAAAGTTTGGGCACCCCTATTAATCTTAATCATTTTTAGTTCTAAATATTTGGGTGTTTGCAACAGCCATTTCAATTTGATATATCTAATAACTGATGGACACAGTAATATTTCAGGATTGAAATGAGGTTTATTGTACTAACAGAAAATGTGCAATATGCATTAAACCAAAATGTGACCAGTGCAAAAATTTGGGTACCCTTATCATTTTATTGATTTGAATACTCCTAATTACTTTTTACTGACTTACTGAAGCACAAAATTGGTTTTGTAACCTCACTGAGCTTTGAACTTCATAGCCAGGTGTATCCAATCATGAGAAAAGGTATTTAAGGTGGCCAATTGCAAGTTGTTCTCCTATTTGAATCTCCTCTGAAGAGTGGCATCATGGGCTCCTCAAAACAACTCTCAAATGATCTGAAAACAAAGATTGTTCAACATAGTTGTTCAGGGGAAGGATACAAAAAGTTGTCTCAGAGATTTAACCTGTCAGTTTCCACTGTGAGGAACATAGTAAGGAAATGGAAGACCACAGGGACAGTTCTTGTTAAGCCCAGAAGTGGCAGGCCAAGAAAAATATCAGAAAGGCAGAGAAGAAGAATGGTGAGAACAGTCAAGGACAATCCACAGACCACCTCCAAAGAGCTGCAGCATCATCTTGCTGCAGATGGTGTCACTGTGCATCGGTCAACAATACAGCACACTTTGCACAAGGAGAAGCTGTATGGGAGAGTGATGCGAAAGAAGCCGTTTCTGAAAGCACGCCACAAACAGAGTCGCCTGAGGTATGCAAAAGCACATTTGGACAAGCCAGCTTCATTTTGGAAGAAGGTCCTGTGGACTGATGAAACAAAGATTGAGTTGTTTGGTCATACAAAAAGGCGTTATGCATGGCTGCAAAAAACACAGCACTCCAAGAAAAACACTTGCTACCCACTGTAAAATTTGGTGGAGGTTCCATCATGCTTTGGGGCTGTGTGGCCAATGCCAGCACCGGGAATCTTGTTAAAGTTGAGGGTCGCATGGATTCAACTCAGTATCAGCAGATTCTTGAGAATAATGTACAAGAATCAGTGACGAATTTGAAGTTACGCCGGGGATGGATATTTCAGCAAGACAATGATCCAAATCTACTCAGGCATTCATGCAGAGGAACAATTACAATGTTCTGGAATGGCCATCCCAGTCCCCAGACCTGAATATCATTGAACATCTGTGGGATAATTTGAAGCGGGCTGTCCATGCTCGGCGACCATCAAACTTAACTGAACTGGAATTGTTTTGTAAAGAGGAATGGTCAAAAATACCTTCATCCAGGATCCAGGAACTGATTAAAAGCTACAGGAAGCGACTAGAGGCTGTTATTTTTGCAAAAGGAGGATCTACTAAATATTAATGTCACTTTTCTGTTGAGGTGCCCATACTTTTGCACCGGTCAAATTTTGGTTTAATGCATATTGCACATTTTCTGTTAGTAAAATAAACCTCATTTCAATCCTGAAATATTACTGTGTCCATCAGTTATTAGATATATCAAATTGAAATGGCTGTTGCAAACACCCAAATATTTAGAACTAAAAATGATTAAGATTAATAGGGGCCCCTGCCTCCTCCCTCCACGGGGTCAGACATGAATTAATCGCCCCGTTATTGCCGCCATGGCTATAAATTTATGTATAACGCCGGTCGCGCTGTCACTCATCTCGTGCATTAAGAAGCCGTACGCCTCAATCCTCCCGACTGTCAGACATTTGGAGCAGATTTCGGGTGGGAGGCTGCGAGTTTCTTCTCTCCCCTTTAGAATTAGCATCCTGACATTTCGCACTGACAGATTCTTAATGACAAATGTAAATCACGTGGAATAAATCTCCATCTGCGCCAACACCCAAAGAAATCGCTCATCGATTATTAATAGAACCGCACTCCAGATATTAACATCTGCCGAGCCGCAAATGTCACCTGCGACTATTCCTGCTAATGGACTGTGCAACCTGTGTCCTGGTCTGTGATACAGAGGATATGGGAAGTCTTAAAGGGGAAGTCCACCTTAAAGGGAGAAATAAAAAAACATGGCTTCCTTATTTTATAATCAGCGGCAAAGAGGGAGATGATAGGGCGCCCCCTGTGGAGATACTGTGTAACAGATGAACACTGACGTTTTAGAGGAGGGAGGACTCACTAATACTTGGGTTTACCTGTAAGGAGGCAGCTGTAAGAGACAGCCAATGTTGTCTTAAGCTTCATTTGTCTGTATAAACTGTTAATGTTGAATGTATTTCTGTGATTCTGTTCCTTTAAGACAGCAGCCATTGTAATTGTGACATGATGCTGGAGTGAGACCCCCCCCCTTTTATGTCAGCCTGCCTGTTCTGCAGACAGAGTGTGAGCAGAGCAGCAGGAAGTGACGAGACAGAGAGCAGCAGCCATCTTAGCAAGTGTTGTATTGAACTGGTGTGGAGATTTTTCTGTACAGCTAAGCTGTATCTTGGTCCAGAGACAAATAGAGTGTAAAGAGACAACAGGACTAGTGAGTCCACGTGAAAGGAACTGTGCTCAGTGGCTGATCAGTGAGACTGACATTGTGACTGTGTATATGGATACCACAGATAGAGACTCGCAGTGCTGTTGATGTACTGGACAGCACCTGCTAAACCCCGGCTTACATCCCAGCTCAGTGTATGGATTCGGCAGGACTGTCAGTGTGCTGAGTGGAATCTGCTGTTGGATTACATTGCATTCAGTTGGTTTCCCTGTCTGTTAAAGAGGACTTCATTTCTCCCAAGATCCTGATAACCGTGAGGAGAGGACGCTTCACTATAAAAGAAAGGACCGACTTTGGGCCCCACCGCGCGCTTCTACGGACTGTAAGCGGTCTACCTGGAC
>CAMRHE010001917.1:0-20561 GCA_947044405.1 Leptodactylus fallax | reverse complement strand
AGCTCCACCCCCTATATAGATGTGCCCCAGGGCTCAGCAGCGCCATCTACCTGCTGACTGTCTGGTACATGTATGAGTGCAGGAGCGGCGAGCTCCACCCCCTATATAGATGTGCCCCAGGGCTCAGCAGTGCCATCTACCTGCTGACTGTCTGGTACATGTATGAGTGCAGGAGCGGCGAGCTCCGCCCCCTATATAGATGTGCCCCAGGGCTCAGCAGCGCCATCTACCTGCTGACTGTCTGGGACATTCTCCTCCGGGCAGTCCTGGGAATACAGAGGACTCAGGGGACATCTCTCGGGGGGATTTCTCCTACTGGATCCATCTGTGGAGACACAAACACACAGTGACGGAATACATGAGCTGCTGGAGATCTGTCTATACATCAGACACTTCTAGGGGTAGTTATGGGGGGACCCTAAATAACAACTTTCTGCTACACCCCAAGATAATCCAGTCCACCCCACATTGACCTCCCAGGCCCATAAAACAATCCAGGACGACTTGGACAAACCCCAATGAACATATACTTATAGGGCACATGGACAGTGGGTATTATTTCTTTTAAGATGAACATACAGTACGTAAAGCTCTAGCGGCAGAGCGTCTTATCCATGTACACAATGTAAGACTCTAGCGGCAGAGCGTCTTATCCATGTACACTGTGTAAGGCTCTAGCGGCAGAGCGTCTTATCCATGTACACTGTGTAAGGCTCTAGCGGCAGAGCGTCTTATCCGTGTACACAATGTAAGGCTCTAGCGGCAGAGCGTCTTATCCGTGTACACTGTGTAAGGCTCTAGCGGCAGAGCGTCTTATCCATGTACACTGTGTAAGGCTCTAGCGGCAGAGCGTCTTATCCGTGTACACAATGTAAGGCTCTAGCGGCAGAGCGTCTTATCCATGTACACAATGTAAGACTCTAGCGGCAGAGCGTCTTATCCATGTACACTGTGTAAGGCTCTAGCGGCAGAGCGTCTTATCCATGTACACTGTGTAAGGCTCTAGCGGCAGAGCGTCTTATCCATGTACACTGTGTAAGGCTCTAGCGGCAGAGCGTCTTATCCGTGTACACAATGTAAGGCTCTAGCGGCAGAGCGTCTTATGCCCGTGTACACTGTGTAAGGCTCTAGCGGCAGAGCGTCTTATCCATGTACACAATGTAAGGCTCTAGCGGCAGAGCGTCTTATCCATGTACACAATGTAAGGCTCTAGCGGCAGAGCGTCTTATCCATGTACACTGTGTAAGGCTCTAGCGGCAGAGCGTCTTATCCATGTACACTGTGTAAGGCTCTAGCGGCAGAGCATCTTATCCATGTACACTGTGTAAGGCTCTAGCGGCAGAGTGTCTTATCCGTGTACACAATGTAAGGCTCTAGCGGCAGAGCGTCTTATTAGTGTACAGAATGTAAGGCTCTAGCGGCAGAGCGTCTTATCCATGTACACTGTGTAAGGCTCTAGCGGCAGAGTGTCTTATCCATGTACACTGTGTAAGGCTCTAGCGGCAGAGCGTCTTATCCGTGTACACAATGTAAGGCTCTAGCGGCAGAGCGTCTTATCCGTGTACACTGTGTAAGGTTCTAGCGGCAGAGCATCTTATCCGTGTACACTGTGTAAGGCTCTAGCGGCAGAGCGTCTTATCCATGTACACTGTGTAAGGCTCTAGCGGCAGAGTGTCTTATCCGTGTACACAATGTAAGGCTCTAGCGGCAGAGCGTCTTATTAGTGTACAGAATGTAAGGCTCTAGCGGCAGAGCATCTTATCCGTGTACACAATGTAAGGTTCTAGCGGCAGAGCGTCTTATCCGTGTACACTGTGTAAGGCTCTAGCGGCAGAGCGTCTTATCTGTGTACAGAATGTAAGGCTCTAGCGGCAGAGCGTCTTATCCATGTACACAATGTAAGGCTCTAGCGGCAGAGCGTCTTATCCGTGTACACTGTGTAAGGTTCTAGCGGCAGAGCATCTTATCCGTGTACACTGTGTAAGGCTCTAGCGGCAGAGCGTCTTATCCATGTACACTGTGTAAGGCTCTAGCGGCAGAGTGTCTTATCCGTGTACACAATGTAAGGCTCTAGCGGCAGAGCGTCTTATTAGTGTACAGAATGTAAGGCTCTAGCGGCAGAGCATCTTATCCGTGTACACAATGTAAGGTTCTAGCGGCAGAGCGTCTTATCCGTGTATAGAATGTAAGGCTCTAGCGACAGAGCGTCTTATTCGTGTACACTGTGTAAGGCTCTAGCGGCAGAGTGTCTTATCCGTGTACACTGTGTAAGGCTCTAGCAGTAGAGCGTCTTATCCGTGTACACTGTGTAAGGCTCTAGCGGCAGAGGGTCTTATCCATGTACACTGTGTAAGGCTCTAGCGGCAGAGGGTCTTATCCATGTACACGGTGTAAGGCTCTAGCGGCAGAGGGTCTTATCCATGTACACTGTGTAAGGCTCTAGCGGCAGAGGGTCTTATCCATGTACACGGTGTAAGGCTCTAGCGGCAGAGCGTCTTATCCGTGTACACTGTGTAAGGCTCTAGCGGCAGAGCGTCTTATCCGTGTACACTGTGTAAGGCTCTACGCGGCAGAGCGTCTTATCCATGTACACTGTGTAAGGCTCTAGCGGCAGAGCGTCTTATCCGTGTACACAATGTAAGGCTCTAGCGGCAGAGCGTCTTATCCATGTACACTGTGTAAGGCTCTAGCGGCAGAGCGTCTTATCCATGTACACTGTGTAAGGCTCTAGCGGCAGAGCGTCTTATCCATGTACACTGTGTAAGGCTCTAGCGGCAGAGCGTCTTATCCATGTACACTGTGTAAGGCTCTAGCGGCAGAGGGTCTTATCCATGTACACTGTGTAAGGCTCTAGCGGCAGAGCGTCTTATCTGTACCCAGAAGAGGAGACCCTAATATCACTAGACCTCACATTACTATGACACCCCCTTAACCTACAGAACAGTTTCCCACATGATCGTTGTGCTGTGTTGATCCCACAAACTGAAGCTTTACAATCTTCACGTTGGACAGATTAAACTGCACAGACTGGTCACATCTTATTCACACATGGAAGATCTGTCCCAGGTATTTCTCAGGCCGTTCCACTCATCTGAATGTGGTTTCCATTTACCTGTGCAGAAATACTCTAGTCAGATCTATGGAATGAATTTATAAAATTTGCATTAACATAACGCAGCACTGCAGTAGAGCGAGGTGTGTGTCTGGAGCTGCGGCATTGGCCACTGATCAGAGATGTCCCTCACACCCTCAGGTGCCCAATCCATCTGCAGGGTCACCACCGCCATCACCAGGTCACCCACTGCTATTTATCTGGGGCAGACCTTTGATGAAGCAGCAGGAAATGGAGACAGAGCCGAGGCCCGGACATATTGCTGGGGCCGTCACATCTAGAACACTCCGGCCGGACATCTATTACTAGAAGCTGCTGACATGTCCGCTCTGACAGGAGGACGATAGTGACAAGTGCAGGAGACACTACAGCAGATTGTGGAGTGACTAGAGAATCCCAGACATAAAGGGCAGGAGAACTACAGGAAATTTGTCATGTTGAAAGTAAGGACCGATTCACATCATGTCTGAGCCTTCCATTGGACGTCCCACAGGATATATATCCCTCTGACAGAAGGCTCCATTGTCCGAAACTGTATAATAATATTACATAGGCAGACAGTATCCGTATCCACAAGCAGTGAATAATACAGACTTCCTCCATCACACCGGTATCTCAAGGAGGAGAGGTCAACATTACAGAACCTCGTGAACAGGTCAAATACAGCGGATGTTGGCTTACACCAATTATGGCCACTTTATGAGAGACCTCCATCTAGTAGTGAGTTGGCCCTCATTTGGCATTGTACTTTACACTCTTCCATTCGTTGCCAGGCATTGTACATTACACCCCTCCATCTGACACTCGGCATTGTACATTACACCCCTCCATCTGACACTCGGCATTGTACATTACACCCCTCCATCTGACACTCGGCATTGTACATTACACCCTCCATCTGACACTCGGCATTGTACATTACACCCTCCATCTGACACTCGGCATTGTACATTACACCCCTCCATCTGACACTCGGCATTGTACATTACACCCCTCCATCTGACACTCGGCATTGTACATTACACCCCTCCATCTGACACTCGGCATTGTACATTACACCCCTCCATCTGACACTCGGCATTGTACATTACACCCCTCCATCTGACACTCGGCATTGTACATTACACCCCTCCATCTGACACTCGGCATTGTACATTACTCCCCTCCATCTGACACTCGGCATTGTACATTACACCCCTCCATCTGACACTCGGCATTGTACATTACACCCTCCATCTGACACTCGGCATTGTACATTACACCCTCCATCTGACACTCGGCATTGTACATTACACCCCTCCATCTGACACTCGGCATTGTACATTACACCCCTCCATCTGACACTCGGCATTGTACATTACACCCTCCATCTGACACTCGGCATTGTACATTACACCCTCCATCTGACACTCGGCATTGTACATTACACCCCTCCATCTGACACTCGGCATTGTACATTACACCCCTCCATCTGACACTCGGCATTGTACATTACACCCCTCCATCTGACACTCGGCATTGTACATTACACCCCTCCATCTGACACTCGGCATTGTACATTACACCCTCCATCTGACACTCGGCATTGTACATTACACCCTCCATCTGACACTCGGCATTGTACATTACACCCCTCCATCTGACACTCGGCATTGTACATTACTCCCCTCCATCTGACACTCGGCATTGTACATTACACCCCTCCATCTGACACTCGGCATTGTACATTACACCCTCCATCTGACACTCGGCATTGTACATTACACCCTCCATCTGACACTCGGCATTGTACATTACACCCCTCCATCTGACACTCGGCATTGTACATTACACCCTCCATCTGACACTCGGCATTGTACATTACACCCCTCCATCTGACACTCGGCATTGTACATTACTCCCCTCCATCTGACACTCGGCATTGTACATTACACCCCTCCATCTGACACTCGGCATTGTACATTACACCCCTCCATCTGACACTCGGCATTGTACATTACTCCCCTCCATCTGACACTCGGCATTGTACATTACACCCCTCCATCTGACACTCGGCATTGTACATTACTCCCCTCCATCTGACACTCGGCATTGTACATTACACCCCTCCATCTGACCCTCGGCATTGTACATTACACCCCTCCATCTGACACTCGGCATTGTACATTACACCCCTCCATCTGACACTCGGCATTGCACATTACACCCTCCATCTGACACTCGGCATTGTACATTACACCCCTCCATCTGACACTCGGCATTGTACATTACACCCCTCCATCTGACACTCGGCCCTGTACATTACACCCCTCCATCTGACGCTCGGCCCTGTACATTACATCCCTCCATCTGACACTCGGCATTGTACATTATACCCCTCCATCTGACACTCGGCACTGTACATTACACCCCTCCATCTGACGCTCGGCATTGTACATTACTCCCCTCCATCTGACACTCGGCATTGTACATTACACCCTTCATCTGACACTCGGCATTGTACATTACACCCCTCCATCTGACGCTCGGCCCTGTACATTACACCACTGCATCTGACACTCGGCACTGTACATTACACCCTCCATCTGACACTCGGCAGTGTACATTACACCCCTCCATCTGACGCTCGGCCCTGTACATTACACCACTGCATCTGACACTCGGCACTGTACATTACACCCTCCATCTGACACTCGGCATTGTACATTACACCCCTCCATCTGACCCTCGGCATTGTACATTACACCCCTCCATCTGACACTCGGCATTGTACATTACTCCCCTCCATCTGACACTCGGCATTGTACATTACACCCTCCATCTGACGCTCGGCATTGTACATTACACCCCTCCATCTGACACTCGGCCCTGTACATTACACCCCTCCATCTGACGCTCGGCCCTGTACATTACATCCCTCCATCTGACACTCGGCATTGTACATTACACCCCTCCATCTGACACTCGGCCCTGTACATTACACCCCTCCATCTGACGCTCGGCCCTGTACATTACATCCCTCCATCTGACACTCGGCATTGTACATTACTCCCCTCCATCTGACACTCGGCACTGTACATTACACCCCTCCATCTGACGCTCGGCATTGTACATAACACCCCTCCATCTGGCACTCGGCATTGTACATTACTCCCCTCCATCTGACACTCGGCATTGTACATTACACCCCTCCATCTGACACTCGGCATTGTACATTACTCCCCTCCATCTGACACTCGGCATTGTACATTACACCCTTCATCTGACACTCGGCATTGTACATTACACCCCTCCATCTGACGCTCGGCCCTGTACATTACACCACTGCATCTGACACTCGGCACTGTACATTACACCCTCCATCTGACACTCGGCCCTGTACATTACACCCCTCCATCTGACACTCGGCATTGTACATTACACCCTTCATCTGACACTCGGCATTGTACATTACACCCCTCCATCTGACATTCGGCATTGTACATTACACCCCTCCATCTGACACTCGGCATTGTACATTACACTCCTCCATCTGACACTCGGCATTGTACATTACACCCCTCCATCTGACACTCGGCATTGTACATTACACCCCTCCATCTGACACTCGGCATTGTACATTACACCCCTCCATCTGACACTCGGCATTGTACATTACTCCCCTCCATCTGACACTCGGCATTGTACATTACACCCCTCCATCTGACACTCGGCATTGTACATTACACCCCTCCATCTGACACTCGGCATTGTACATTACACCCCTCCATCTGACGCTCGGCCCTGTACATTACACCACTGCATCTGACACTCGGCACTGTACATTACACCCTCCATCTGACACTCGGCATTGTACATTACACCCCTCCATCTGACCCTCGGCATTGTACATTACACCCCTCCATCTGACACTCGGCATTGTACATTACACCCCTCCATCTGACACTCGGCATTGTACATTACACCCCTCCATCTGACACTCGGCATTGTACATTACTCCCCTCCATCTGACACTCGGCATTGTACGTTACACCCCTCCATCTGACGCTCGGCCCTGTACATTACACCACTGCATCTGACACTCGGCACTGTACATTACACCCTCCATCTGACACTCGGCATTGTACATTACACCCCTCCATCTGACCCTCGGCATTGTACATTACACCCCTCCATCTGACACTCGGCATTGTACATTACTCCCCTCCATCTGACACTCGGCATTGTACATTACACCCTCCATCTGACACTCGCATTGTACATTACTCCCCTCCATCTGACACTCGGCATTGTAAATTACACCCCTCCATCTGACACTCGGCATTGTACATTACACCCCTCCATCTGACACTCGGCCCTGTACATTACACCCCTCCATCTGACGCTCGGCCCTGTACATTACATCCCTCCATCTGACACTCGGCATTGTACATTATACCCCTCCATCTGACACTCGGCACTGTACATTACACCCCTCCATCTGACGCTCGGCATTGTACATTACACCCCTCCATCTGGCACTCGGCATTGTACATTACTCCCCTCCATCTGACACTCGGCATTGTACATTACACCCCTCCATCTGACACTCGGCATTGTACATTACTCCCCTCCATCTGACACTCGGCATTGTACATTACACCCTTCATCTGACACTCGGCATTGTACATTACACCCCTCCATCTGACGCTCGGCCCTGTACATTACACCACTGCATCTGACACTCGGCACTGTACATTACACCCTCCATCTGACACTCGGCCCTGTACATTACACCCCTCCATCTGACACTCGGCATTGTACATTACACCCTTCATCTGACACTCGGCATTGTACATTACACCCCTCCATCTGACGCTCGGCCCTGTACATTACACCACTGCATCTGACACTCGGCACTGTACATTACACCCCTCCATCTGACACTCGGCATTGTACATTACACCTCTCCATCTGACCCTCGGCATTGTACATTACACCCCTCCATCTGACACTCGGCCCTGTACATTACACCCCTCCATCTGACACTCGGCATTGTACATTACACCCCTCCATCTGACACTCGGCATTGTACATTACACCACTGCATCTGACACTCGGCACTGTACATTACACCACTGCATCTGACACTCGGCATTGTACATTACTCCCCTCCATCTGACGCTCGGCCCTGTACATTAAACCACTGCATCTGACACTCGGCACTGTACATTACACCCTCCATCTGACACTCGGCATTGTACATTATACCCCTCCACCTGACACTCGGCCCTGTACATTACACCCCTCCATCTGACGCTCGGCCCTGTACATTACACCACTGCATCTGACACTCGGCACTGTACATTACACCCTCCATCTGACCCTCGGCATTGTACATTACTCCCCTCCATCTGACGCTCGGCCCTGTACATTACACCCCTCCATCTGACACTCGGCATTGTACATTACACCCCTCCATCTGACACTCGGCATTGTACATTACACCACTGCATCTGACACTCGGCACTGTACATTACACCACTGCATCTGACACTCGGCATTGTACATTACTCCCCTCCATCTGACGCTCGGCCCTGTACATTACACCCCTCCATCTGACACTCGGCATTGTACATTACACCCCTCCATCTGACACTCGGCATTGTACATTACACCACTGCATCTGACACTCGGCACTGTACATTACACCACTGCATCTGACACTCGGCACTGTACATTACACCACTGCATCTGACACTCGGCATTGTACATTACACCTCTCCATCTGACACTCGGCATTGTACATTACACCCCTCCATCTGACACTCGGCATTGTACATTACTCCCCTCCATCTGACACTCGGCATTGTACATTACACCCCTCCATCTGACGCTCGGCCCTGTACATTACACCACTGCATCTGACACTCGGCACTGTACATTACACCCCTCCATCTGACACTCGGCATTGTACATTACACCACTGCATCTGACACTCGGCATTGTACATTACACCACTGCATCTGACACTCGGCACTGTACATTACACCACTGCATCTGACACTCGGCATTGTACATTACACCTCTCCATCTGACACTCGGCATTGTACATTACACCCCTCCATCTGACACTCGGCATTGTACATTACTCCCCTCCATCTGACACTCGGCATTGTACATTACACCCCTCCATCTGACGCTCGGCCCTGTACATTACACCACTGCATCTGACACTCGGCACTGTACATTACACCCCTCCATCTGACACTCGGCATTGTACTTGGTGATGTACGGCTTTCATGCAGTTTTTCTGCTGATGTTAATACCAGAGGAGGTTTGGAATCTGCAGTTAGAATCAGCAGAGCATTGGTGACTTTCCTGCATTCTGCTCTTAAGCACTTAATGGGGCCCCCGTTCTGTAAATTTAAGAGGTCCACCTGAATTTCTTTCCACTTTTCAATAATCCCGCTCACAGGTGATGGTGGGATATCTAGTAGGGAAGATATTTCCGGCAGTGACATCACTCACTGCTCTCAGTTATCTACAACTCTGCCATTCAGCTAATTGCAGTTTGCTGATAAAGCTGTCTTATCTCTCTATGTAAACACACAGATAACACTGAGTCCATTCTCTAGTAGCATGTGCATATTATGTGATCTGCATTTATATTAGATTTCTAGTATTTATAATAAGTATTGTGATACTTCAGTGTCCTGTTCAGTAAGCTGGGGGAGGGGATACAGGAAGTGAGAAGAAGAGACAGCAGGCAAAGCTGCTGAAACAAGGAGATGGGAAAAGCCCTTTAAGAGATTGGGAACAACATTGCGCTCCATATAGCGTGTATGTGTGTAATCAATTATACACACGTGGACAAAATTGTTGGTTCCCCCTCCCTCGTTTAATGAAAGAAAACCCCACAATGGTCACAGAAATTACTTGAATCTGACAAGAATAATAATATATAAAAATTCTATGAAAATGAACAAATGAAAGTCAGACATTGCTTTCCAACCAGGCTTCAACATGAAACAGGCCTGGACAGAAATGAGGGTTCCCTTAATATTTAGTTGCACAACCTTTTGAGGCAATCCCTGCAATCAGACGATTCCTGTAACTGTCAATGAGACTTCTGCACCTCTCAGCAGGGATTTTGGCCGCTCCTCATGAGCAAACTGCTCCAGTTGTCTCGGGTGTGAAGGGTGCCTTTTCCAGACGGCATGTTTCAGCTCCTTCCAATAGGATTTAGGTCAGGGCTCATAGAAGGCCACTTCAGAATAGTCCAATGTTTTCCTCTTAGCCATTCTTGGGGTTTTTAGCTGTTTTTTGGGTCATTATCCTGTTACAAGACCCATGACCTGCGACTGAGACCAAGCTTTCTGACACTGGGCAGCACATTTCTCTCTAGAATCCCTTGATAGTCTTGAGATTTCATTGTACCCTGCACAGATTCAAGACACCCTGTGCCAGATGCAGCAAAGCAGCCCTAGAACATAACAGAGCCTCCTCCATGTGTCACAGTAGGGACAGTGTTCTTTCCAAGATAGGCTTCATTTTTCCGTCTGTGAACATAGAGCTGATGTGCCTTGCCAAAAATTTCGATTTTTGTCTCATCTGTCCATAGGACATTCTCCCAGAAGCTTTATGGCTTGTCAATATGTAGTTTGGCAAATTCCAGTTTTGTCAGATTCAAGTTAATTCTGTGACCATTGTGGGTTTTTCTTTCATTAAACGAGGGAGGGGAACAACAATTTTGTGCACGTCTGTATATACAGTATATATTCTATATCTATATAGTGACACTTGTGCAGGATTGGCTGTGGACTGGAGGAATAGTTCTCCCAGATTCCTCTTTTATATGAGCTCTTAGTTAATAGGGAAGTGGCAAATATTTAGGCGAGATTAGGAGGACGCACTCTCTCTCAGCCTGGGGTCACAGAAAGCCACACGTGAAAGGACAGCAGTGAGAGAAGCATGGCCCCGGGCACAATGAGCAGGCTTGCTTGCCCCATTTCTTGCTGGAGAAGCACAAAAGGCCTACTTTGACCTGGAACCTGAGGCCACCAAGGACATTGATAAGCAAAGCAGAGAGTCCACCAGTGGACATACCGAGCTGATAAACCTCCCTGTGCTCAGATGTTCAACCTCATTCGTCTGACCAGAGGTTTTGTTGTCACCTGAGGTGGTACAATAGGTTATCATAGGTAGGTACCCAAGGATCTCCAGCACTAAGGAAGTGGGAAATCCATGGACCCCAAAACAGCTGATCAGCTGGTCAATCTGGTAGAAAAATACTCTGCAGCTGAGAAGCTACTTAAGGACACCCAGAACCAGCCCTCAACCCCTCAAAAGGTAAAATCTCCAAGAATACCTGGTAAGACTGTTCTGGGATTTAACCCCTTGCCACTGCAGGCATTTTTTGATTTTTGTTTTTTATTCCCCGCCTTCCAAAGCCCATAACTTGTTTATTTTTCCGTTCACAGAGCTATATGGGGCTTAATGTTTGCAGGACAAATTGTTCTTACGAAGGCGCCATTTAATATTCCGTATAATGTACTGGAAAAACTGTTTGTGCGACTTTCCTATGGGCTTCGTTTTTATAGTTCACTGTGCAACCACAATGACATGTCCCCTGTAGGCTATTCGCCCCCTGTAGGCTATGGGTGCATACGAATACGGGGATACCAGATTTATATAGTTTTATTTACATTTTAACCCCTTAAAAAAATCCAAAGCTTTGCAAAAAAATAATTTTCTGTCACCCATAACATTTTTTATATTTTTTTTGTCTTTCTTTGTGGGGCAATATATACTTTTTATTTCTACTGCTTTAATCAGTTTTTACTCAAATTTTTCATCACAGGCAAAACAGTGAAAAAACAGCGGTTCGAATATAGATTTTTTTTTTTTCCCCCACTACGGCATTCACCGTAGGGGAAAAAATATTTTTATAAGTTTGTAGACTGAGTGTTTTTGGATACAGGGATACCTAACATCTGTGTTTCACAGTAGGTTTTAACTTTGAGAAAGGAGGGGGAGGGGGGATACAAATTTTTTTGATTTTATTTTTAAACTGTATTTATGAGAACCTTCAGGAATCTGGAACCCCAGGGGGGTCTGATCACTAATGCAATACATTACAGTGCAAAATGCAAGCACTTCTATTACAGGCTACATAGAGCAGCCTGGAACAGAAGGTAATGCCAGACAAGCCTGGGAGTCTTTAATAGGCTCTCGGCTGTCATGACAACGGATTGCCGGCCCCAGATCTCATTCCAGGTGCCGGCAATACCCCCCAAAATGGCGGCACCCACTCACTGATGGGAAAATGGCGCCTCAGTCAGCTTTGATCGATGTGACGGGGGTCTTGAGCAGCCGCCATATTTAAAGGCCCGACATCCACTGTAATAGTACAGCAGAGGTCGGGAATGGGTTAAAGAAGGTGGGATGATAATGAGACTGAGGGCCCCACAAAATCTAACATGTTTACTTATGGACTAAGCTAGGGACCCACAAGATGTTTCCATTCCAATGAATTGGGTCACATTGCTGGGAAGTGTCCTGTGACTAGTGACCTTACCTCATGCGATGCTTCTTTCTTGTAGAAACGTATGTCTATCTTTTCCCAAATAGTGTGAACTGTGCCATGGGGTGGACTGTGGATGATAATAATGTAAGTGCATTGCTGGACCCCGGGGGTAACGCTGGTAAAATCAGGCCTTATTGGTTCCCTGAGTGAACAGTCACTTGTGTGAATACCAAACTGCTATTGCTTGTATTACAACTCCCTATGGGTCAATGTTTCACAAAGTATGGTTAGTCCCGGCACTGCAGCACAAGGTCACCCTTGGAAGGGATCTCACACATTTTTGGAAGTTATGGAGAGATAAATTGTTGTTACGTGAGTCTATCAGCAGGAACCATTTCAGTTTTCCATGCTAGACAAGGTAGTTTGTGAATGGGCAGATGGCTCCCACCCATTTCCAATTTCTGTTATGGCAGGAGACTCAGAAGGACCAGCATCAGAGACTGAGACAGAAGGGGTCACAAATTTTATACCTGACCTAGAGTTCAGGCAGGACGACTTTCATGCTGAGCACATAGAGGACGCTACAATAACTCCAGCCAGGGAAAGATGTTCCAAAGACCTACAGGAGCACAGTTCTGGATCTGGCACATGGCCACATTCTGGGGAAACATTTGGGTATCCAGAAAACCACTGAAAGATTATTACTAAGGTTTTTCTGGCCTGGCATGCATGGTGACATCAAAACATATTGTGAGTCATGCCCTGCATGTCAAACTTCTGCACCCATGCCACAGTCATGCACTGGGAGTTCCACCTTTGAGCTTGTGTATGGTAGAAACTTGGGAAGGCCAGGTCACCCCATAAAGTGTGAGCTTGTTTCACAGATGCAGGACAGAATTGCAGCAGTAATGCCAATTGTTAAAGACCACATGGAACGGGGTCAGGGAGACCAGAAATTTATTTACAATAGGGGTGCCAAGGTCCAGACATCTGCACTTGGCGGTTGGGTATTAGTCCATGTCTCCACAGTGGAAAGTAGCCAAATGGAAAGGCCCTTTTGAAATTATTGGAAGAGTGGGGGAGGTGAACTATAATGTGCATTGGCCAGGTAACCTGAACAGATTTACCATGTGAATCTGATCCAACCCTGGAAGGATAGGCAAGCTCTGTCAATAGAGTTCATTCTATCCCTCCGTGATGGGCCAGTAGTGCCTGCGGTAAAGATAGCCAATTCTTCGTCTGAGGAAGGCAAAAGAAAAAGGCCAAACAATTCATAATTGAGGACAGATACCGCTTACACAACAGGACGTAACAGAACCTGAGGTGAGGGCACATCTAAAACCATCCCGAATTCCTTAGGCCAGACAAGAGGCAGTCTCAAAGGAAGTGAAAGATGTTGGAGGTGGGGGGTGAATGAATAGTCCCATAGTGAGTGGTGAAGTTCTATCACATTAATTCCGAAACTTAATGGGATGATAAGAACCTGTAATCACTTTAGAAAATTGAAATTTGTATCCAAATTTGCTGCTTATCCGATGCCACAAGTGGAATTGCTCATCATAGACCACCTGGGGACGCCCATTACATCACGACATTAGATCTGACAAAGGGTTATTGGCCAAGCCCCCTGACTGAGTCTCCTAAAGACCAGATGGCCTTCTCCACATTTGACCACCTGTTTCACTATTTTAATATGCCTTTTGGTAAGGGACATGTTGTCCCGAAACGCATAGGAACGTTTTCCTTTTGACTACCGAACATATGGACTTTTTTTTTTTATTATTTATTTATGAAGATTAAAAGTTATATTTTATAAAAAAACATTTTTGGCTTGGTGCTGAACTATTCTTATCTGGATATATGTGAGTATATGCAATATATATGTGAGTGTATATACAGTTCTGCTTTAACCAGTAATATCTCTAAATTTATGGGGGCTACAGACATGATCTTGGTCTTGTTTTAAAGCCAAGAGTCTTCTCCGAAGTTAGAGCCGTTTAAAGTTACAGTGTTCCTGAATGTGCTGTATTTGGGGTGAACAGTAATGCACTTAGCTCAAGCCCCGAGTCCTGCACATTCAAAAATCGACAACATCCGTCAGGAGATAACCCAATCTGCAGACACTATCAGTCCCTTCCCTCCCTCCCTCCCTTGCTCCTCATTATGAACTTTCTTTGCTCCAGTAACAGAAGATGAAGTCTCCCAGCTCCTTTCTTCTTCTCGCCCCACTACTTGCACAAGTGATCCTATTCCCTCACACCTCCTCCGGTCTCTGTCCTCTACTGTTACAACTTACCTTACTAAAATTTTCAACCTCTCTTTTACTTCTGGAATCTTTCCCTCCTCCATCAAACCTACTGACATAACCCCACTACTGAAAAAACCCTCCCCTGACCCATCCTATGCTGCTAACTACCGACCTGTCTCTAACCTCCCCTTCATCTCTAAACTCCTGGAACGCTTGGTCTACTCTCGCCTGATCTGCTATCTCTCTGCTAACTCTCCTCGACTCCTACAATCTGGCTTACACACTCTGTACTCTACACAAATGGCCCCAACAAAAGTCTCCAACGATCTCTTGATGGCTAAATCTAAAGGGAACTATTCACTACTTATTCTTCTGGATCTCTCCGCAGCATCTGACTCTGTAGACCACAAACTCCTCTTCACTATGCTCCGCTCTGTCGGCCTCAGGGATACCGCTCTCTCTTGGTTTTCTTCCTATCTCTCTGACTGCTCATTTATTGTATCATTCGCTGGGGCTATTTCTTCTCCTCTGCCCCTTGCTGTTGGGGTTCCTCACGGCTCGGTCCTAGGTCCCCTCCTCTTCTCTCTGTACACAGCCCCTATTAGACAAACCATCACCAGATTTGGCTCCCGGTACCATCTTTATGTTGATGACACCCAATTATATACGTCATCCCGTGACATCACCCCTGCACTACTACAGAACCCCAGTGACTGCCTTTCTGCTGTCTCTAACATCAGGTCTTCTCTTTATCTGAAATTGAATCTTTCAAAAACTGAACTTCTTGTGTTCCCTCCATCTACTAACCGACCTAACCCTGATATCTCCATGTCTGTCTGTGGCCTTACTATTACCCCGAGGCGGCATGCCCGCTGTCTCAGGGTTGTATTTCACTCAGATCTCACCTGAACCCAAAATATTCAGACATTTGCATGTTCTTGTCACCTGCACCTCAAAAACTTCTCCAGCTTCTGACTTTTGTCCCCTTAATGTCACTCTCATTCTCTCTTCCCCTGAGGAAGCCTGTTTAGCGGGCGATACGCGTGGGATGTAGTCAGTGGTACAAGGATCAGGGTAGACATGGTGATATTTGCACAGTAAGATTGTGGGGGTAGAATAATAGGGCTAGTATCACATAGCACACACCTTACACACTACACACCTTTATGCCTGTATAGAGACTCTCTCACTCTTACTCTGCCTACTCTCTCCCTGACTCCACCGTATAGATTTGTTTTTTGATTGTTTTTAATCTTGTACCCAATAAAGATTTTATATGGTTCTGATATACTCTGGGTTGAGCGTCTTATTACATGCCATGATTCTTTTTCCTGTTTTCTGATGCTATATAATTATCATGGTCACGATGCCCCCCGTTATTATATAAGTGATGCCCACTGCTTATTTTATTTTCCATTCGCTCTGATTCTTTCTCGTCTTCACTATTACAATTCTCTTCTGATGGTTCTTCCTCTTACTAAACTCTCTATTCAATCTGTCCTAAATGCGGCCCCCAGACTCATCTTTCTGTGACTCCGGTACACAGATGTATCTACCTTGTGTCAGTCGCTGCGCTGGTTACCCGTCCACCCCAGAATACAATATAACATTATCACACTCCCCCATAAATCTCCCCATATCGCCGACCTCCCTACATCACTGTCTGCTGCCCTAACCGTCCTCTCCGGTCTGCCAATGACCTTTGACTTGTATTCTCTGTTATCCGATCATCCCACTCCCATCTCCAAGACTTTTCTGGAGCTGCACCGGTGCTCTGGAACACTTTACCCCAGAAAATCCGATTAATCCCCAACTACAGCAGCTTCAAAACTGCCCTAAAATGACATCTGTATGGTCAGACTTATCACGTGACCTGATTACATTGTTCCAAACCTCCGCACACTACACTAACATGTCTTATCCTAAGCTCTCCTGCCTATTATAATCCTCAGATCCTGACCCCTCCATCTAGATATTTCCCTGCACTCCATGCACTTAGTATCTGTATATTCACAGGTAGCGGCTGATGACGACTGTAATAGGATATGTTTTTCCACAAAATCCTAGTGTCTTATTGACGTGATATGACAGGGTTAATGTCTTACTGATCAGTCTATACGTATTTCTTGTACATCTGTAAGAGGGTCACTCTGTAGCTTTGTCTGTATTTCGGTATACTATACTGTTCACTCTATATAGCTCAGTAGATAAGAATTTCTTCAAATTGTGAGCGGGGCCCTCACTCGTCTTGTGTCCTCTATATCTTCTCATAGATTGTAAGCTCTTGTGAGCGGGGCCCTCACTCCTCTTGTGTCCTCTCTATCTCCTCATAGATTGTAAGCTCTTGTGAGCGGGGCCCTCACTCCTCTTGTGTCCTCTCTATCTCCTCATAGATTGTAAGCCCTTGTGAGCGGGGCCCTCACTCCTCTTGTGTCCTCCTATCTCCTCATAGATTGTAAGCTCGTGTGAGCGGGGCCCTCACTCCTCTTGTGTCCTCTCTATCTCCCCATAGATTGTAAGCTCTTGTGAGCGGGGCCCTCACTCCTCTTGTGTCCTCTCTATCTCCCCATAGATTGTAAGCTCTTGTGAGCGGGGCCCTCACTCCTCTTGTGTCCTCTCCTATCTCCTCATAGATTGTAAGCTCTTGTGAGCGGGGTCCTCACTCCTCTTGTGTCCTCTCTATCTCCTCATAGATTGTAAGCTCTTGTGAGCGGGGTCCTCACTCCTCTTGTGTCCTCTCTATCTCCTCATAGATTGTAAGCTCTTGTGAGCGGGGTCCTCACTCCTCTTGTGTCCTCCTCTCTATCTCCTCATAGATTGTAAGCTCTTGTGAGCGGGGCCCTCACTCCTCTTGTGTCCTCTCTATCTCCTCATAGATTGTAAGCTCTTGTGAGAGGGGTGCTCACTCCTCTTGTGTCCTCCTCTTATCTCCTCATAGATTGTAAGCTCTTGTGAGCGGGGTCCTCACTCCTCTTGTGTCCTCCTATCTCCTCATAGATTGTAAGCTCTTGTGAGCGGGGCCCTCACTCCTCTTGTGTCCTCCTATCTCCTCATAGATTGTAAGCTCTTGTGAGCGGGGCCCTCACTTCTCTTGTGTCCTCCTATCTCCTCATAGATTGTAAGCTCTTGTGAGCAGGGTCCTCACTCCTCTTGTGTCCTCCTCTCTATCTCCTCATAGATTGTAAGCTCTTGTGAGCGGGGTCCTCACTCCTCTTGTGTCCTCCTCTCTATCTCCTCATAGATTGTAAGCTCTTGTGAGCGGGGTCCTCACTCCTCTTGTGTCCTCCTCCTATCTCCTCATAGATTGTAAGCTCTTGTGAGCGGGGTCCTCACTCCTCTTGTGTCCTTCTCTATATCTCCTCATAGATTGTAAGCTCTTGTGAGCAGGGCCCTCACTCCTCTTGTGTCCTCTCTATCTCCTCATAGATTGTAAGCTCTTGTGAGCGGGGCCCTCACTCCTCTTGTGTCCTCCTCTATCTCCTCATAGATTGTAAGCTCTTGTGAGCGGGGTCCTCACTTCTCTTGTGTCCTCCTATCTCCTCATAGATTGTAAGCTCTTGTGAGCGGGGTCCTCACTCCTCTTGTGTCCTCCTCCTATCTCCTCATAGATTGTAAGCTCTTGTGAGCGGGGTCCTCACTCCTCTTGTGTCCTCCTATCTCCTCATAGATTGTAAGCTCTTGTGAGCGGGGCCCTCACTCCTCTTGTGTCCTCTCTATCTCCTCATAGATTGTAAGCTCTTGTGAGCGGGGTTCTCAGTCCTCTTGTGTCCTCCTCCTATCTCCTCATAGATTGTAAGCTCTTGTGAGCGGGGCCCTCACTCCTCTTGTGTCCTCCTATCTCCTCATAGACTGTAAGCTCTTGTGAGCGGGGCCCTCACTCCTCTTGTGTCCTCCTCTCTATCTCCTCATAGATTGTAAGCTCTTGTGAGCGGGGCCCTCACTCCTCGTGTCCTCCTCTCTATCGCCTCATAGATTGTAAGCTCTTGTGAGCGGGGTCCTCACTCTTGTATTTTCCTCTCTATCTCCTCATAGATTGTAAGCTCTTGTGAGCGGGGTTCTCAGTCCTCTTGTGTCCTCTCTATCTCCTCATAGATTGTAAGCTCTTGTGAGCGGGGTTCTCAGTCCTCTTGTGTCCTCCTCCTATCTCCTCATAGATTGTAAGCTCTTGTGAGCGGGGCCCTCACTCCTCTTGTGTCCTCCTCTCTATCTCCTCATAGATTGTAAGCTCTTGTGAGCGGGGTCCTCACACCTCTTGTGTCCTCCTCTCTATCTCCTCATAGATTGTAAGCTCTTGTGAGCGGGGCCCTCACTCCTCTTGTGTCCTCCTCCTATCTCCTCATAGATTGTAAGCTCTTGTGAGCGGGGTCCTCACTCCTCTTGTGTCCTCTCTATCTCCTCATAGATTGTAAGCTCTTGTGAGCGGGGTCCTCACTCCTCTTGTGTCCTCCTCTCTATCTCCTCATAGATTGTAAGCTCTTGTGAGCGGGGTCCTCACTCCTCTTCTGTCCTCCTATCTCCTCATAGATTGTAAGCTCTTGTGAGCGGGGTCCTCACTCCTCTTGTGTCCTCTCTATCTCCTCATAGATAGTAAGCTCTTGTGAGCGGGGGTCCTCACTCCTCTTGTGTCCTCCTCTATCTCCTCATAGATTGTAAGCTCTTGTGAGCGGGGCCCTCACTCCTCTTGTGCCCTCCTCTCTATCTCCTCATAGATTGTAAGCTCTTGTGAGCGGGGTCCTCATTCCTCTTGTGTCCTCCTATCTCCTCATAGATTGTAAGCTCTTGTGAGCGGGGCCCTCACTCCTCTTGTGTCCTCCTCTCTATCTCTTCATAGATTGTAAGCTCTTGTGAGCGGGGTCCTCACTCCTCTTGTGTCCTCCTCCTATCTCCTCATAGATTGTAAGCTCTTGTGAGCGGGGTCCTCACTCCTCTTGTGTCCTCCTCTATATCTCCTCATAGATTGTAAGCTCTTGTGAGCAGGGCCCTCACTCCTCTTGTGTCCTCTCTATCTCCTCATAGATTGTAAGCTCTTGTCAGCGGGGTCCTCACTTCTCTTGTGTTCTCCTATCCCCTCATAGATTGTAAGCTCTTGTGAGCGGGGTCCTCACTCCTCTTGTGTCCTCTCTATCTCTTCATAGATCGTAAGCTCTTGTGAGCGGGGTCCTCACACCTCTTGTGTCCTCCTCTCTATCTCCTCATAGATTGTAAGCTCTTGTGAGCGGGGCCCTCACTCCTCTTGTGTCCTCCTCTCCTATCTCCTCATAGATTGTAAGCTCTTGTGAGCGGGGTCCTCACTCCTCTTGTGTCCTCTCTATCTCTTCATAGATCGTAAGCTCTTGTGAGCGGGGTCCTCACACCTCTTGTGTCCTCCTATCTCCTCATAGATTGTAAGCTCTTGTGAGCGGGGCCCTCACTCCTCTTGTGTCCTCCTATCTCCTCATAGATTGTAAGCTCTTGTGAGCGGGGTCCTCACTCCTCTTGTGTCCTCCTATCTCCTCATAGATTGTAAGCTCTTGTGAGCGGGGCCCTCACTCCTCTTATGTCCTCCTATTTCTTCTTCTTACCATGTGATGTCCGGGGGGCGGTGTATATACAGTATACACTCTCTCCTTACCATGTGATGTCCGGGGGGCGGTATATATACAGTATACAGTCTCTCCTTACCATGTGATGTCCGGGGGGCAGTATATATACAG
>CAMRHE010001916.1:0-20589 GCA_947044405.1 Leptodactylus fallax | reverse complement strand
TCCAGAGCAGCACTCACTATTCTGCTGGTACAGTCACTGTGTACATACATTACATTACTTATCCTGTATTATACTCCAGAGCTGCGCTCACTATTCTGCTGGTACAGTCACTGTGTACATACATTACATTACTTATCCTGTATTATACTCCAGAGCAGCACTCACTATTCTGCTGGTACAGTCACTGTGTACATACATTACATTACTTATCCTGTATTATACTCCAGAGCTGCGCTCACTATTCTGCTGGTACAGTCACTGTGTACATACATTACATTACTTATCCTGTATTATACTCCAGAGCTGCGCTCACTATTCTGCTGGTACAGTCACTGTGTATATACATTACATTACTTATCCTGTATTATACTCCAGAGCTGCGCTCACTATTCTGCTGGTACAGTCACTGTGTACATACATTACATTACTTATCCTGTATTATACTCCAGAGCTGCGCTCACTACACTGTGTTCCAAATTATTATGCAAATAATATTTTCTCATATTTTCCAAAATTACCTATATGAATTGCAGTCATTGTAATTTTCCAGTCATCAACTATTGGAGTATAATTGAAAGGTTTTTGAACAAACTGCCTATGATAACAGTATATTTAAAAAAAAAAATAAACACTCAAAATGCATGTTCTAAATTATTATGCACAGCAGAATTTGCAACCTTTTCATTTTTATTAAGAACAAAAAAATGGTCATTGTGAAATTCTAAGCATTAGCAGGTTATTACAAACTGAAATCAAACAGTTTTCAAGCCAAAACTTTATTCGAGGTGATGTTACATTTGCACATAGGACCCCTTGTTCGAAAGAAGCTTCTGAACTCTCTTCGTCCATTGAACTTGTCAGTTTTTGGATGGTTTCTGCTTCAATTGTTTTGCATGAGGACAGAATATCCTCCCAGAGCTGTTGCTTAGATGAGAACTGCCTCCCGCCATCATAGACACTCCTTTGGATGATGCTCCAGAGGTTCTCAATGGGGGTTGAGGTCAGGGGAGCATGGGGGCCACACCATAAGTTTGTCCCCTTTTATGCCCATAGCAGCCAGAGATGCAGATGTGTTATTTGCAGCATGTGACGGTGCATTATCATGCATGAAAATGATCTTTCTGCGGAATGCATGGTTCTTCTTCTTGAACCATGGCAGGAAGTGCTGTTTGAGAAACTCCACAGACATTATGGAGTTCATCTTTACCCCTTCAGGGATCCTAAAGGGGCCGACAATCTCTCTCCCCATGATTCCAGCCCAAAACATTACTCCACCTCCTCCTTGTTGGCGCCGTAGCCGTGTTTGCATGGGGTATCCATCAACAAGCCATCCTCCACTCCTTCCATCTGGACCATCGAGCGTTGCACGGCACTCATCGGTCTTCATGTATTGTTTGGCCCACTGGAGCCGTTTCTGCTTGTGTGCAGTGGATAGAGGAGGTGACAGGATGGCTTACGCACAGCTGCAAACCTCTGAAGGACCCTGCATCTTGTTGTTCGGGGGACGTTGGATGCACCAGCAGCTTCAAAAACTTGTCTGCTGCTATGACAAGGCATTTTTGAAGCTGCTCTTTTAACCTGACGTAATTGCCTGTTGGAAAGAGTCCTCAATTTTCCCTTATCAGCACGCACACGTGTGTGCTGTGAATCAGCTACATACTTCTTGATTGTGCGATGATCACGATGAAGTGTCTTGGCAATGTTGATTGTAGTCATGCCTTGACCTAAACACTCCACAATTTGTTGCTTCTCAGCAGCCGACACATCCTTTTTTCTTTCCCATTTTGGCTGAAAATGTAGGCTGCTTAATAATGTGGGACAGCCTTCTTAAGTAGTCTTGCCTTTAATTGGACACACCTGCCAAACTAATTAGCACAGGTGTCTGCAATTGCTTTCAGTGATATAAAGAGCCCTGACACACATCACCATCAATGAGTTTAACTGACAAACAAAAAAAATTCTTACATTATCACTCCTAAACACTTTTTGCATAATAATTTGGAACACAGTGTATTCTGCTGGTGCAGTCACTGTGTACATACATTACATTACTTATCCTGTACTGATCCTGAGTTACATCCTGTATTATACTCCAGAGCTGCACTCACTATTCTGCTGGTGCAGTCACTGTGTACATACATTACATTACTTATCCTGTATTATACTCCAGAGCTGCACTCACTATTCTGCTGGTACAGTCACTGTGTACATACATTACATTACTTATCCTGTATTATACTCCAGAGCTGCGCTCACTATTCTGCTGGTACAGTCACTGTGTACATACATTACATTACTTATCCTGTACTGATCCTGAGTTACATCCTGTATTATACTCCAGAGCTGCACTCACTATTCTGCTGGTACAGTCACTGTGTACATACATTACATTACTTATCCTGTATTATACTCCAGAGCTGCGCTCACTATTCTGCTGGTACAGTCACTGTGTACATACATTACATTACTTATACTGTATTATACTCCAGAGCTGCGCTCACTATTCTGCTGGTACAGTCACTGTGTACATACATTACATTACTTATCCTGTATTATACTCCAGAGCTGCGCTCACTATTCTGCTGGTGCAGTCACTGTGTACATACATTACATTACTTATCCTGTACTGATCCTGAGTTACATCCTGTATTATACCCCAGAGCTGCGCTCACTATTCTGCTGGTACAGTCACTGTGTACATACATTACATTACTTATCCTGTATTATATTCCAGAGCTGCGCTCACTATTCTGCTGGTACAGTCACTGTGTACATACATTACATTACTTATCCTGTATTATACTCCAGAGCTGCACTCACTATTCTGCTGGTACAGTCACTGTGTACATACATTACATTACTTATCCTGTATTATATTCCAGAGCTGCGCTCACTATTCTGCTGGTATAGTCACTGTGTACATACATTACATTACTTATCCTGTACTGATCCTGAGTTACATCCTGTATTATACTCCAGAGCTGCACTCACTATTCTGCTGGTGCAGTCACTGTGTACATACATTACATTACTTATCCTGTATTATACTCCAGAGCTGCGCTCACTATTCTGCTGGTGCAGTCACTGTGTACATACATTACATTACTTATCCTGTACTGATCCTGAGTTACATCCTGTATTATACTACAGAGCTGCACTCACTATTCTGCTGGTGCAGTCACTGTGTACATACATTACATTACTTATCCTGTATTATACTCCAGAGCTGCACTCACTATTCTGCTGGTACAGTCACTGTGTACATACATTACTGCTACATCCATTTTACTCCATTCTTATAACTTGACTGCTACAACTATTCAGGTTTCCAAAAAATATAGATAAACTGTGAATTACATGCTGGGAGTTGTAGTTCTGACACAGGCCGCGAGCCCCAGGTCACGTACCACCTCTATTTCACACCCAATAAGCAGCTCTCCATGTTCCGCGGGTATTTTTAGCTCTCTTTTTATACACTGTAATTACTGGGGTTATATTGTTGCCGGTGCCAGGTCCTGAGACGTACAGTATGACACATTTGGCAGGGATTAGCTTTGGGCATGTGCCGCTCCTGAGCTCCGTGCTTAGATACACGTAACTGTAGTGCAGGCAGCAGAGGAGATGATGGTAAAGTTATAACTCTGGATCTTTACTGGCACTGAATGGACGGTCCTGCACTGATCCCGAGTGATGCTTTATAGCCCCTACTGCACAGCCAGTGCCATTCACTACAAGTCAGCGCTGCGGCCCCTTCATTCTCTGAATCTATGGGGGGGGGGGGGGCGCTCACTGATCTGAAGGTAACAGTACACACAAGCAATAAGATAGAAGTAACCATTAAAGCTGGGGCATAGGGGTCTGGTTAGTGGGGGGGTCCAAAGACAGTACTGCAATCCCATAGAGAATGAATGGCGGCACATATATAGGATATATATAGGATATATATAGGATATAACAGAGGAGACAGGATCCCACTGCTGCGATCGGTGGCGGTCCGGTGGATGGGTCATTATTTGTTATGGTGGGACAACCCCGTTAATGGGAAAAGGGTGTGGTCTAGTAGGAAGGGGAGTGGCTTAAGATACAACATATGCATCAAAATGTTAATGCAAAGTAAACAAACCAACGGGTGAGGTCAAGTTACACTTAAGATGCACTAAAGTTATCATCCGGAAGTAGCCACTTGGATCAATCTGACGTATCTTTAGACCGTCCTGTAAATCCACACTAAATATTAGGCAGGATTAGTAATTCTACCCCAGTGTTGTGGAAAATGTATTGATAGTAAAAGAGGAGGAACAAGACAACACGTGACTGCAGGGTCAGACTACACAGGGCTTGTTTGTAGTCTGTTACCATGGAGACACAAAGTGGCTTCATTGATTATACTTGCATTGGAGCAATAGAAACAATGTCTCTGAGCCTGGACGGCTCTTCCTTGTGACTCCAGTCAGATCATGAGAACATTTACTCCGTAAATTCTTACAAATCTCTGAATCACATAAGAATCTGTCAGGATTAGTGAGAATCTGCAGCGTTACAATCTGTTAAAGAATGATAATCCCGCAGCGCTCCTCGCACTAATCCAATGTCTTCCAGGTGTCATCATTAACCCTGGATTTATGGCGAAGAATCTCAGCAATACAGGAGGACAGAGCCGAGCAGTGAGAACCTGCAGCTCTGCCCCATCGGATTGTACAGAATGCCAGGACCCCAAAGAGACACAAAACAGGACAGGAAATCTGGAATATCCGCAGAGACCGGAGCAGAAATCATCAGACTCCAGTCACTGCCTGCTAGATGGAGACACATGGACCAAGGTGCTGGAAGAAGAGGAGGAGTGGCAGGAAGACAGCCGAGGATGCACATCTATATGGACCAGAGACATCCAATATGTACTGACTCTTAAAGGGGTGAGCAGTGAGCTCAGTGATTGGATACAATAGTCTCATGTGCATGATGAAATATCACAAGACACAGAGTGTGAGTGTGAGTGGGGGTGGGGGGGTCCGGGGAAATTATGACATAAGAGCAGAAGGGGATTGGGGGATCGGTACGGCGAGATCTTTCACAGCATTCTAAACTATTGGGAAGAAAAAACTGCATCGTGAAAATCTCCATCCAGCAGGTGTCAGTGGGGAGATGAGGCTGCAGGACAATGTTCACACCACACCTCTTCATCTCTCATCAATGTCATCTTCTCACCGCAATGATCTTCACTTCTCCGGCTGGTTCTGCCTCTATCCACATTACACAGAAACGTGTGACATGCAGTTTTAGAGACAGACGACACCAGTCACACTCTCACCTGCCGGGTCCGGGCCTGAACACGACAGATCCAAAAACAACAGAGACAAAAGGATGTGCAGCACAAGGAGGTCACCCCGACAGCTCCCATTATACCGCACTGTGTGTGTCTGATCCTCATAGAAATACTGAGAATGATCTAGAGCAGAGACCGAGCTAAGTATCCAGAAAAACAGGACAACACATCAAATGCATAAACTCTGCTCCAGATACAAGGAACATAAAGTGTTAAGTGTCAGGATAAAGTTTATTACATCTAAATTATCAAGATAACAAAAACCAAATCACTGATTATTTTATTTATAATTTTTCCATAAAAACCCGGCCAGACATATTATATTCTATAATATAGGAAAGAGATGACTAATCTGAGCTCACTACTGCCCCCTATGTACAAGAATACAACTACTATAATACTACTCCTATGTACAAGAACACAACTACTATAATACTGCTCCTATGTACAAGAATATAACTACTATAATACTGCTCCTATGTACAAGAATATAACTACTATAATACTACTCCTATGTACAAGAATATAACTACTATAATACTGCTCCTATGTACAAGAATACAACTACTATAATACTGCTCCTATGTACAAGAATATAACTACTATAATACTGCTCCTATGTACAAGAATATAACTACTATAATACTACCTCCTATGTACAAGAATATAACTACTATAATACTGCTCTTATGTACAAGAATATAACTACTATAACACTGCCCCTATGTACAAGAATATAACTACTATAATACTACTCCTATGTACAAGAATATAACTACTATAATACTGCTCCTATGTACAAGAATATAACTACTATAATACTACCTCCTATGTACAAGAATATAACTACTATAATACTACTCCTATGTACAAGAATATAACTACTATAATACTGCCCCTACATATAAGAATATAACTACTATAATACTACCTCCTATGTACAAGAATATAACTACTATAATACTACCTCCTATGTACAAGAATATAACTACTATAATACTACCTCCTATGTACAAGAATATAACTACTATAATACTACTTCCTATGTACAAGAATATAACTACTATAATACTACCTCCTATGTACAAGAATATAACTACTATAATACTACTCCTATGTACAAGAATATAACTACTATAATACTGCTCCTATGTACAAGAATATAACTACTATAATACTGCTCCTATGTACAAGAATATAACTACTATAATACTGCCCCTATGTACAAGAATATAACTACTATAATACTACCTCCTATGTACAAGAATACAACTACTATAATACTACTCCTATGTACAAGAACACAACTACTATAATACTGCTCCTATGTACAAGAATATAACTACTATAATACTGCTCCTATGTACAAGAATATAACTACTATAATACTACTCCTATGTACAAGAATATAACTACTATAATACTGCTCCTATGTACAAGAATACAACTACTATAATACTGCTCCTATGTACAAGAATATAACTACTATAATACTGCTCCTATGTACAAGAATATAACTACTATAATACTACCTCCTATGTACAAGAATATAACTACTATAATACTGCTCTTATGTACAAGAATATAACTACTATAACACTGCCCCTATGTACAAGAATATAACTACTATAATACTACTCCTATGTACAAGAATATAACTACTATAATACTGCTCCTATGTACAAGAATATAACTACTATAATACTACTCCTATGTACAAGAATATAACTACTATAATACTACCTCCTATGTACAAGAATATAACTACTATAATACTACTCCTATGTACAAGAATATAACTACTATAATACTGCCCCTACATATAAGAATATAACTACTATAATACTACCTCCTATGTACAAGAATATAACTACTATAATACTACCTCCTATGTACAAGAATATAACTACTATAATACTACCTCCTATGTACAAGAATATAACTACTATAATACTACTTCCTATGTACAAGAATATAACTACTATAATACTACCTCCTATGTACAAGAATATAACTACTATAATACTACTCCTATGTACAAGAATATAACTACTATAATACTGCTCCTATGTACAAGAATATAACTACTATAATACTGCTCCTATGTACAAGAATATAACTACTATAATACTGCCCCTATGTACAAGAATATAACTACTATAATACTACCTCCTATGTACAAGAATATAACTACTATAATACTACTCCTATGTACAAGAATATAACTACTATAATACTGCCCCTATGTACAAGAATATAACTACTATAATACTACTCCTATGTACAAGAATATAACTACTATAATACTACCTCCTATATACAAGAATATAACTACTATAATACTACCTCCTATATACAAGAATATAACTACTATAATACTGCTCCTATGTACAAGAATATAACTACTATAATACTGCTCCTATGTACAAGAATATAACTACTATAATACTACCTCCTATGTACAAGAATATAACTACTATAATACTACTCCTATGTACAAGAATATAACTACTATAATACTACCTCCTATATACAAGAATATAACTACTATAATACTACCTCCTATATACAAGAATATAACTACTATAATACTGCTCCTATGTACAAGAATATAACTACTATAATACTACTCCTATGTACAAGAATATAACTACTATAATACTACCTCCTATGTACAAGAATATAACTACTATAATACTGCTCCTATGTACAAGAATATAACTACTATAATACTGCTCCTATGTACAAGAATATAACTACTATAATACTACCTCCTATGTACAAGAATACAGTCATATGAAAAAGTTTGGGCACCCCTATTAATCTTAATCATTTTTAGTTCTAAATATTTGGGTGTTTGCAACAGCCATTTCAATTTGATATATCTAATAACTGATGGACACAGTAATATTTCAGGATTGAAATGAGGTTTATTGTACTAACAGAAAATGTGCAATATGCATTAAACCAAAATTTGACCGCTGCAAAAGTATGGGCACCTCAACAGAAAAGTGACATTAATATTTAGTAGATCCTCCTTTTGCAAAAATAACAGCCTCTAGTCGCTTCCTGTAGCTTTTAATCAGTTCCTGGATCCTGGATGAAGGTATTTTTGACCATTCCTCTTTACAAAAAAATTACAGTTCAGTTAAGTTTGATGGTCGGCGAGCATGGACAGCCCGCTTCAAATTATCCCACAGATGTTCAATGATATTCAGGTCTGGGGACTGGGATGGCCATTCCAGAACATTGTAATTGTTCCTCTGCATGAATGCCTGAGTAGATTTGGAGCTGTGTTTTGGATCATTGTCTTGCTGAAATATCCATCCCCGGCGTAACTTCAAATTCGTCACTGATTCTTGTACATTATTCTCAAGAATCTGCTGATACTGAGTTGAATCCATGCGACCCTCAACTTTAACAAGATTCCCGGTGCCGGCATTGGCCACACAGCCCCAAAGCATGATGGAACCTCCACCAAATTTTACAGTGGGTAGCAAGTGTTTTTCTTGGAATGCTGTGTTTTTTGGACGCCATGTATAACGCCTTTTTGTATGACCAAACAACTCAATCTTTGTTTCATCAGTCCACAGGACCTTCTTCCAAAATGAAGCTGGCTTGTCCAAATGTGCTTTTGCATACCTCAGGCGACTCTGTTTGTGGCGTGCTTTCAGAAACGGCTTCTTTCGCATAACTCTCCCATACAGCTTCTCCTTGTGCAAAGTGTGCTGTATTGTTGACCGATGCACAGTGACACCATCTGCAGCAAGATGATGCTGCAGCTCTTTGGAGGTGGTCTGTGGATTGTCCTTGACTGTTCTCACCATTCTTCTTCTCTGCCTTTCTGATATTTTTCTTGGCCTGCCACTTCTGGGCTTAACAAGAACTGTCCCTGTGGTCTTCCATTTCCTTACTATGTTCCTCACAGTGGAAACTGACAGGTTAAATCTCTGAGACAACTTTTTGTATCCTTCCCCTGAACAACTATGTTGAACAATCTTTGTTTTCAGATCATTTGAGAGTTGTTTTGAGGAGCCCATGATGCCACTCTTCAGAGGAGATTCAAATAGGAGAACAACTTGGAATTGGCCACCTTAAATACCTTTTCTCATGATTGGATACACCTGGCTATGAAGTTCAAAGCTCAGTGAGGTTACAAAACCAATTTTGTGCTTCAGTAAGTCAGTAAAAAGTAGTTAGGAGTATTCAAATCAATAAAATGATAAGGGTACCCAAATTTTTGCACCGGTCAAATTTTGGTTTAATGCATACTGCACATTTTCTGTTAGTACAATAAACCTCATTTCAATCCTGAAATATTACTGTGTCCATCAGTTATTAGATATATCAAATTGAAATGGCTGTTGCAAACACCCAAATATTTAGAACTAAAAATGATTAAGATTAATAGGGGTGCCCAAACTTTTTCATATGACTGTATAACTACTATAATACTACTCCTATGTACAAGAATATAACTATTATAATACTGCACCTATGTACAAGAATATAACTACTATAATACTGCTCCTATGTACAAGAATATAACTACTATAATACTGCTCCTATGTATAAGAATATAACTACTATAATACTGCCCCCATGTACAAGAATATAACTACTATAATACTGCCTCCTATGTACAAGAATATAACTACTATAATACTACCTCCTATGTACAAGAATATAACTACTATAATACTACCTCCTATGTACAAGAATATAACTACTATAATACTGCTCCTATGTACAAGAATATAACTACTATAATACTGCTCCTATGTACAAGAATATAACTACTATAATACTACCTCCTATGTACAAGAATATAACTACTATAATACTGCCTCCTATGTACAAGAATATAACTACTATAATACTGCACCTATGTACAAGAATATAACTACTATAATACTGCTCCTATGTACAAGAATATAACTACTATAATACTACTCCTATGTACAAGAATATAACTACTATAATACTACCTCCTATGTACAAGAATATAACTACTATAATACTGCCTCCTATGTACAAGAATATAACTACTATAATACTGCACCTATGTACAAGAATATAACTACTATAATACTACTCCTATGTACAAGAATATAGCTACTATAATACTACCTCCTATGTACAAGAATATAACTACTATAATACTACCTCCTATGTACAAGAATATAACTACTATAATACTGCCTCCTATGTACAAGAATATAACTACTATAATACTGCTCCTGTGTACAAGAATATAACTACTATAATACTGCACCTATGTACAAGAATATAACTACTATAATACTGCTCCTATGTACAAGAATATAACTACTATAATACTGCTCCTATGTACAAGAATATAACTACTATAATACTGCACCTATGTACAAGAATATAACTACTATAATACTGCTCCTATGTACAAGAATATAACTACTATAATACTACCTCCTACGTACAAGAATATAACTACTATAATACTGCCCCCTATGTACAAGAATATAACTACTATAATACTGCCCCCTATGTACAAGAATATAACTACTATAATACTGCTCCTATGTACAAGAATATAACTACTATAATACTACTCCTATGTACAAGAATATAACTACTATAATACTGTCCCCTATGTACAAGAATATAACTACTATAATACTGCCCCTATGTACAAGAATATATCTACTATAATACTGCCCCTATGTATAAGAATATAACTACTATAATACTGCTCCTATGTACAAGAATATAACTACTATAATACTGCTCCTATGTACAAGAATATAACTACTATAATACTACTCCTATGTACAAGAATATAACTACTATAATACTACTCCTATGTACAAGAATATAACTACTATAATACTGCCCCTATGTACAAGAATATAATTACTATAATACTACTCCTATGTACAAGAATATAACTACTATAATACTGCTCCTATGTACAAGAATATAACTACTATAATACTGCTCCTATGTACAAGAATATAACTACTATAATACTGCTCCTATGTACAAGAATATAACTACTATAATACTGCTCCTATGTACAAGAATATAACTACTATAATACTGCCCCTATGTACCAGAGTATAACTACTATAATACTGCCTCCTATGTACAAGAATATAACTACTATAATACTGCTCCTATGTACAAGAATATAACTACTATAATACTGCCCCCTATGTATAAGAATATAACTACTATAATACTACTCCTATGTACAAGAATATAACTACTATAATACTACCCCCTATGTACAAGAATATAACTACTATAATACTGCTCCTATGTACAAGAATATAACTACTATAATACTGCTCCTATGTACAAGAATATAACTACTATAATACTACTATGTACAAGAATATAACTACTATAATACTGCTCCTATGTACAAGAATATAACTACTATAATACTGCTCTTATGTACAAGAATATAACTACTATAATACTACTATGTACAAGAATATAACTACTATAATACTGCTCTTATGTACAAGAATATAACTACTATAATACTACTATGTACAAGAATATACAGTAACTACTATAATACTGCTCCTATGTACAAGAATATAACTACTATAATACTCCTATATACAAGAATATAACTACTATAATACTGCTCCTATGTACAAGAATATAACTACTATAATACTGCTCCTATGTACAAGAATATAACTACTATAATACTCCTATATACAAGAATATAACTACTATAATACTGCTCCTATGTACAAGAATATAACTACTATAATACTGCTCCTATGTACAAGAATATAACTACTATAATACTATCTCCTATGTACAAGAATATAACTACTATAATACTGCTCCTATGTACAAGAATATAACTACTATAATACTGCTCCTATGTACAAGAATATAACTACTAATACTACTCCTATGTACAAGAATATAACTACTATAATACTACTCCTATGTACAAGAATATAACTACTATAATACTACCTCCTATGTACAAGAATATAACTACTATAATACTGCCTTCTATGTACAAGAATACAACTACTATAATACTACCTCCTATGTACAAGAATATAACTACTATAATACTGCTCCTATGTACAAGAATATAACTACTATAATACTGCTCCTATGTACAAGAATATAACTACTGTAATACTACTCCTATGTACAAGAATATAACTACTATAATACTACCTCCTATGTACAAGAATATAACTACTATAATACTGCTCCTATGTACAAGAATATAACTACTATAATACTACTCCTATGTACAAGAATATAACTACTATAATACAGTTCCTATGTACAAGAATATAACTACTATAATACTGCTCCTATGTACAAGAATATAACTGCTATAATACTGCTCATATGTACAAGAATATAACTACTATAATACTACCTCCTATGTACAAGAATATAACTACTATAATACTGCTCCTATGTACAAGAATATAACTACTATAATACTGCTCCTATGTACAAGAATATAACTACTATAATACTACCTCCTATGTACAAGAATATAACTACTATAATACTGCTCCTATGTACAAGAATATAACTACTATAATACTGCTCCTATGTACAAGAATATAACTACTATAATCCTGCTCCTTTTCATACAGATATAGAATATGGCGGTACACCCTCTGTATAGTCGCTGCTGATAAGCTTAGATACATGTGCGGTGGAGCTTCTGACATACGGCTGGCGGAGGACTCTGGAATGTCATTTCTAATCTTTTATGGATGATTCTGGGGGACATTCCTGGTGTCTGGACTCCGGGGTCAGTCACCCCCAGCATATACTAATAGATCATATGTCTCAGGTCTGTACTGTCTGCTACATTATGTCCATGGGAAATTCCTGTCACAGTCAAAATATCATAAAAACAGAATTCCTGTATACAGTGTGGTGGGGCTGACAGTGCTGTATACTGTGCACCAGTCTAACCTCCGGCCTGAAATCTCTCACTCATGTCTTCTGTCTCAGGAATAAACCTGCGGCCTCTGTCAGGAGATTCTGCCATGAACCAGTCTCGGATCTTTCTGCAGAGTCCACTGCACACACACAGAGGAGATTTCCTATGAGTACCGCATGGGCCTAAATACATTTTGTGCTGACGTAACTCTCTAATATAGCACACTGCATTTGCGCCGAGCCATCACTACTTATGTTTAGATTGTAACATTGTATCTCGCTGTGTCCAGTGACTTGTTGTACTGCGCTGCAGAAAGCGTTGGCATTAATATCCTAGATATAGTCGGGTGCTCTTTGGGATCTGTGTTGGGCTGGTTGGTCCAGATCTTAGCAGGGCACAGAGCGGATGAGCTGGCCTGATGGATACGAGTCCCCTATGATAGTGCCAAGGGATTAGACCAGGTGACTCCATCTGACAATGCCCGTCTATGGAGAGTGCAGATCTGGATTGTAGACACCAGTCAGGGCTGGAACACACCGGGCTACGCGGCTTTATCCGCTGAGTGATAGAAGTCTCTTTATACTGAAAAAACAAAAGCTGTACTTACCTGTCCAGTGGAACAAGTCACACAATACAAAGACACATATATATATACAGTCATATGAAAAAGTTTGGGCACCCCTATTAATCTTAATCATTTTTAGTTCTAAATATTTGGGTGTTTGCAACAGCCATTTCAATTTGATATATCTAATAACTGATGGACACAGTAATATTTCAGGATTGAAATGAGGTTTATTGTACTAACAGAAAATGTGCAATATGCATTAAACCAAAATTTGACCCGCAAAAAAAATTGGGCAATCCTTTTTATTTTTTTTTTTTAATTATCCTAACTTTTTTTTTTAGTATTAAAGAAACACAAAAAATTTTTTTTATCACCACGGGGTTTTATTTATAAAACGGGGGGAGGTATAAAAAAAGAAAAAAGTTTTTAAAGTGGGCAAATGCAAGTTTTTCTCCTATTTTAATCTCCTCTGAAGAGTGGCATCATGGGCTTCTCAAAACAACTCTCAAATGATCTGAAAACAAAGATTGTTCAACATAGTTGTTCAGGGGAAGGATACAAAAAGTTGTCTCAGAGATTTAACCTGTCAGTTTCCACTGTGAGGAACATAGTAAGGAAATGGAAGACCACAGGGACAGTTCTTGTTAAGCCCAGAAGTGGCAGGCCAAGAAAAATATCAGAAAGGCAGAGAAGAAGAATGGTGAGAACAGTCAAGGACAATCCACAGACCACCTCCAAAGAGCTGCAGCATCATCTTGCTGCAGATGGTGTCACTGTGCATCGGTCAACAATACAGCCCACTTTGCACAAGGAGAAGCTGTATGGGAGAGTGATGCGAAAGAAGCCGTTTCTGAAAGCACGCCACAAACAGAGTCGCCTGAGGTATGCAAAAGCACATTTGGACAAGCCAGCTTCATTTTGGAAGAAGGTCCTGTGGACTGATGAAACAAAGATTGAGTTGTTTGGTCATACAAAAAGGCGTTATGCATGGCGTCAAAAAAACACAGCATTCCAAGAAAAACACTTGCTACCCACTGTAAAATTTGGTGGAGGTTCCATCATGCTTTGGGGCTGTGTGGCCAATGCCGGCACCGGGAATCTTGTTAAAGTTGAGGGTCGCATGGATTCAACTCAGTATCAGCAGATTCTTGAGAATAATGTACAAGAATCAGTGACGAATTTGAAGTTACGCCAGGGATGGATATTTCAGCAAGACAATGATCCAAAACACATCTCCAAATCTACTCAGGCATTCATGCAGAGGAACAATTACAATGTTCTGGAATGGCCATCCCAGTCCCCAGACCTGAATATCATTGAACATCTGTGGGATAATTTGAAGCGGGCTGTCCATGCTCGGCGACCATCAAACTTAACTGAACTGGAATTGTTTTGTAAAGAGGAATGGTCAAAAATACCTTCATCCAGGATCCAGGAACTGATTAAAAGCTACAGGAAGCGACTAGAGGCTGTTATTTTTGGAAAAGGAGGTTCTACTAAATATTAATGTCACTTTTCTGTTGAGGTGCCCATACTTTTGCACCAGTCAAATTTTGGTTTAATGCATATTGCACATTTTCTGTTAGTACAATAAACCTCATTTCAATCCTCAAATATTACTGTGTCCATCAGTTATTAGATATATCAAATTGAAATGGCTGTTGCAAACACCCAAATATTTAGAACTAAAAATGATTAAGATTAATAGGGGTGCCCAAACTTTTTCATATGACTGTATATACATATATACACATAAACATAAAGAAAGACACATATATATATATATATACAGATCGATAGAAAAAAAAAAGACAGAAACAGATATATAGATAATAGATAGATAGATAGATAGATAGATAGATAGATAGATAGATAGATAGATATGAGAGATAGATAGAACATAACTGCTGTTCTGGGTCAAGGCTGAAGCTATAATAATGAAGGTGACTTCTATTTGCTGGACAGGATTTCCGTGCGCAGGATCACGGCTGGGACAAGTATGTAACACTGGCAGAGCGATCACATACAGATGGAAGGTCACAGATAATTGTCAAAATACATTTATCTAAACCCTTGTTCTATTATTACTGCAGCTCAGACATCAAAGAAAAGCTGCAAAGAGCGGATTCTAGTCTGACCCTGGATGTGCCGCCAACAAGCCGACAGCCAGCTGAATATCAGCACATCTACGGACATGGGTTTTATAAGATTTTATTAGATATGAGAAAGACAGAGAGAGATTGGACATAGGAATGAACAGATAGATAGATAGATATGAGATAGATAGATATGAGATAGATAGATAGATAGATATGAGATAGATAGATATGAGAGATATGAGATAGATAGATAGATATGAGATAGATAGATAGATAGATAGATAGATAGATAGATAGATATGAGATAGATATGAGATAGATATGAGATAGATGTGAGATAGATAGATAGGAGATAGATAGATATGAGATAGATAGATATGAGATAGATAGATATGAGATAGATAGATAGATATGAGATAGATAGATAGATATGAGATAGATAGATAGATAGATAGATAGATAGATAGATAGATAGGAGATAGATAGATAGGAGATAGATAGATAGGAGATAGATAGATATGAGATAGATAGATATGAGATAGATAGATATGAGATAGATAGATAGATAGATATGAGATAGATAGATAGATAGATATGAGATAGATAGATAGATAGAAATGAGATAGATATGAGATAGATAGATAGATAGATAGATAGATAGATAGATAGATAGATAGATAGATAGGAGATAGACAGACAGACAGATAGGATACAGATGAATTAGTAACAATCTGGAGGATTCTTTCCTTTTCATCTTCTAGTTAGATATTCAGATTTATCCTTTCATGGAATAAAATAGAATTTTCCACTCAGATTCTTGCACGCATCGCCTTTACTAAACCTATTTTTACTTTTTTCCGCCGTCTCCACTTTGAGTATACCTCCTGCAGGAACTAAACAGGGATAATCGGTACCAGGTGGGATCGCGCCCGATTCCCCCAAAGTCAAAGGAATTCTTAGAGCGCCGCGGGAGTATCGCAACCTTGACTTGTTTATTTGTCGGTGACATTTCTGCTGAATGTTTACGAAACTCCCAATGCCCAAACACTAGAAAGCTTTACACATTCCTGCAAACGTCCTGAGACAAGGAGGAGTCACGCAGGCAGGAGCTGAGATCCTTCCCTCATAAATTTTCCAAAAAGTTAAGGTCACGACATTAGGCAATGGAACATAAAGAGCTCCACTGCCTAAGAGTAATCCCAATCCCAACCACTATACAAGATAAGGCGCGGGCCTTTGGAAGCAATGTAGAGGCTGCAGTGGTCGTATGAATGAAAAAGCTGATCATCTGGTGGAGGCCCAACACACAGCACCCCAACTTGATATCGAGGACCCATCTGAAGGACGGGTCCTCAATATCCCAAGGACGGGTCCTCAATATCCCAAGGACGGGTCCTCAATTTCCCAAGGACGGGTCCTCAATATCCCAAGGACGGGTTCTCAATTTCCCAAGGACGGGTCCTCAATATCCCAAGGACGGGTCCTCAATATCCCAAGGACGGGTCCTCAATTTCCCAAGGACGGGTCCTCAATATCCCAAGGACGGGTCCTCAATATCCCAAGGACGGGTCCTCAATTTCCCAAGGACGGGTCCTCAATATCCCAAGGACGGGTCCTCAATTTCTCAAGGACGGGTCCTCAATATCCCAAGGACGGGTCCTCAATTTCCCCAAGGACGGGTCCTCAATATCCCAAGGACGGGTCCTCAATATCCCAAGGACGGGTCCTCAATATCCCAAGGACGGGTCCTCAATATCCCAAGGACGGGTCCTCAATTTCCCAAGGACGGGTCCTCAATTTCCCAAGGACGGGTCCTCAATTTCCCAAGGACGGGTCCTCAATTTCCCAAGGACGGGTCCTCAATATCCCAAGGACGGGTCCTCAATATCCCAAGGACGGGTCCTCAATATCCCAAGGATGGGTCCTCAATTTCCCAAGGACGGGTCCTCAATATCCCAAGGACGGGTCCTCAATATCCCAAGGACGGGTCCTCAATATCCCAAGGACGGGTCCTCAATTTCCCAAGGACGGGTCCTCAATATCCCAAGGACGGGTCCTCAATTTCCCAAGGACGGGTCCTCAATATCCAAGTCTCGAAGAACTCCTCGAGCAACAGACGGACACTTCCTGACACTCTTCTACAGCTCTGCCTGTGTAAATGTCAGATTAAGTATAAGATTCTGTTCAATGAACCAGGGAGCTCTGGATGAACCGACCCTCTAAGAGTAGACCAAGCTGCAGTGTATGCATTTAGGGATGAATGTACAATACCGTAACCATGAGCTATAGAGAATACAGCAGACGTCCTCCTGGTGTGTGTGTATTACGGCACATGGCGGTTATATTGACCCTCGAGTGCCCAGTGACAGAAGAACAAGACGAATATGAAAGTGAAATGTTCAGCCATTCCCCGAACGTCCAGAGCAGGACGCGGCTCAGGAACAGAACATGCACGCTGCCTGTAACCGCACATCACATTCCTACAGTGGCCCCTGAATTCCCACCAGCGGTCGCTCCGCAGCTCGCCGTGACTTTGGAGATTCTCCATGTTAAATTCCTGCAAACAGATGTGGATTTTCTGGTTTACACACAAGTCCTTGGTCCTCAGTTCTGGAATTAGAGGGAATTTTCCACAAAGGAAGTTCAATTATTTGTAGGAAACATCACAAAATAAAAAACAAGAGGACAAAAAAACAAAAAGTCCCAAATCCAATTATTTCTTATTTGATTGTTTGGCCTGCGGTCTGGGGACTGATAATCCTAATCTCTCCATATAATAGCATCAAGGGGGAGGGGAGGGGTGTCAGACCGCTGCGGAGATAAGGAAGGATTGTAACAGCTACGGGAGGTTTCTTCTGGAGATCAGCAAGAATTACAGTTTTTGTTATTGTTTTTTATGATTTTCCGTAATTTTGAAGGAGCTTTCCCATAGAAGACACTGAAACAGTCAGCAAGTGAAAAGAGAACAATAACATCATCAGCAGAATAGTGAGCGCAGCTCTGGAGTATAATACAGGATAAGTAATGTAATGTATGTACACAGTGACTGCACCAGCAGAATAGTGAGTGCAGCTCTGGAGTATAATACAGGATGTAACTCAGGATCAGTACAGGATAAGTAATGTAATGTATGTACACAGTGATTGTACCAGCAGAATAGTGAGTGCAGCTCTGGAGTATAATACAGGATGTAACTCAGGATCAGTACAGGATAAGTAATGTAATGTATGTACACAGTGACTGTACCAGCAGAATAGTGAGCGCAGCTCTGGAGTATAATACAGGATAAGTAATGTAATGTATGTACACAGTGACTGCACCAGCAGAACAGTGAGTGCAGCTCTGGAGTATAATACAGGATAAGTAATGTAATGTATGTACACAGTGACTGTACCAGCAGAATAGTGAGTGCAGCTCTGGAGTATAATACAGGATATAACTCAGGATCAGTACAGGATAAGTAATGTAATGTACGTACACAGTGACTGTACCAGCAGAATAGTGAGCGCAGCTCTGGAGTATAATACAGGATGTAACTCAGGATCAGTACAGGATAAGTAATGTAATGTATGTACACAGTGACTGTACCAGCAGAATAGTGAGCGCAGCTCTGGAGTATAATACAGGATAAGTAATGTAATGTATGTACACAGTGACTGTACCAGCAGAATAGTGAGTGCAGCTCTGGAGTATAATACAGGATGTAACTCAGGATCAGTACAGGATAAGTAATGTAATGTATGTACACAGTGACTGCACCAGCAGAATAGTGAGCGCAGCTCTGGAGTATAATACAGGATGTAACTCAGGATCAGTACAGGATAAGTAATGTAATGTATGTACACAGTGACTGTACCAGCAGAATAGTGAGTGCAGCTCTGGAGTATAATACAGGATAAGTAATGTAATGTATGTACACAGTGACTGCACCAGCAGAATAGTGAGTGCAGCTCTGGAGTATAATACAGGATAAGTAATGTAATGTATGTACACAGTGACTGTACCAGCAGAACAGTGAGTGCAGCTCTGGAGTATAATACAGGATAAGTAATGTAATGTATGTACACAGTGACTGCACCAGCAGAATAGTGAGCGCAGCTCTGGAGTATAATACAGGATGTAACTCAGGATCAGTACAGGATAAGTAATGTAATGTATGTACAGAGTGACTGCACCAGCAGAATAGTGAGTGCAGCTCTGGAGTATAATACAGGATAAGTAATGTAATGTATGTACACAGTGACTGTACCAGCAGAACAGTGAGTGCAGCTCTGGAGTATAATACAGGATAAGTAATGTAATGTATGTACACAGTGACTGTACCAGCAGAACAGTGAGTGCAGCTCTGGAGTATAATACAGGATAAGTAATGTAATGTATGTACACAGTGACTGCACCAGCAGAATAGTGAGTGCAGCTCTGGAGTATAATACAGGATAAGTAATGTAATGTATGTACACAGTGACTGCACCAGCAGAATAGTGAGCGCAGCTCTGGAGTATAATATAGGATAAGTAATGTAATGTATGTACACAGTGACTGTACCAGCAGAACAGTGAGTGCAGCTCTGGAGTATAATACAGGATAAGTAATGTAATGTATGTACACAGTGACTGTACCAGCAGAATAGTGAGTGCAGCTCTGGAGTATAATACAGGACAAGTAATGT
>CAMRHE010001915.1:0-20737 GCA_947044405.1 Leptodactylus fallax | reverse complement strand
TAGTATATTATTTCTGCCGTGTGTGGTGGTGGCGGCACTGTATAGTATATTATTTCTGCAGTGTATAGTGGTGGCGGTTCTTTATAGCCTGACTAAGACATATCCATAATTTATGGCACTGTTATCTGAGCACAGTATTGCGGTATTTACTTTAGCATTGCATGGCACTGTTGCTCAAGCCCTGTATAGTATATTTCTGAAGTATATGGTGGTGTCGGCGCTATATAGCATGACTAATATGGCGGTATTTACTAACTCATTGCATGATACTGTTACTTAGCCCCTGTACAGTATATTATTTATTCTATGTAGTATATGTAGTATACTATGTGTATGGCTAATGTATGGCACTGTTATTTGACTACTATATGGCAGTATTTGCTTCTTTACGATATATTGTTTTTTTTTGCTGTGTAGCACGACTAAGATGTATGGTTAACATAGGTCGCTGATATTGGAGCACTATATGGCGGTTACTTATTGTGTGGCACTGTTACTTAGCCTCTGTGCAGTATATTATTTATGCTATGTAGTATATATAGTATACTATGTGTATGGCACTGATAAGCACTGTATGGCATAGCTATGTGTGTACTGTATGACGGTATAGTAGAGCGATACATATGAGGTATGAGGACTGTTACGGCTCACTCCTTGCAGACTGAGGATGATCTTTGCAGATTTTCTTGTGTATTGTGTCATTTTCTTATTTACTGTGCAGCCCAATGTGATGATGTTTGTTCTCACAATTATCACATATTTATCGTCTTCCCTATTTATAACCCTTATATGATGGATGAGCGTTCCCCGCGTTTCGGAGCCGTCACACGCATCGGTTATTTTCGGAGGGATGAATGAGGAGAAGAATATAGAAGCAGCCAGGAGATCTGGGTCCTGTTTATCATTCTGTGCACCGCACCCTCCATCTCTTGTAGCGTGAACCGGGGTCACTAACTCTGTCAAATACTTCTCCGCAGCGCTGTTAACGCCTTCACTCCCAGCGGGGAGTCTTTAGTCATGTGACACGTCACAATATGGAGTAGATTATAGAGCCGCATAACTAACAATCCCATCATATAATGACATCAGGAGATGGCGGCCGCGTGTAGACATGGCTGGAGTTTCACCTTCCAGGGGGGTTTTCAGTCTCATTTGTAAAATTTCTCACCTTCTTCCCAAAAGCTGGAGCCCTAAGAGTCAGGCGATTCCAGAAGATACTTGTCCTGACTCTAAGGGAGACAATACTAATGTCTTTGATGAAGCGTTTCCAGGCTTGCTTCTTGTCCCTCACATCTTGGGGTGGCCTTTAGTGAAGCATTTCAGAGGACGCCATTGCACGCGGATTCACTAAAGGCTTCACCTGCTCATGTTACATTGAAACGCAGCATCCAGGAGGGGCCCTTAGTACATCATGTCATGGGGAACTCTGAAGGAGTGTCCTGTATGGAGGTCTGACTGTACGTGGACTTTATTAAAGCATGTCCATGGATAGAGTCCACGGGGCGGGACTCACTAGGGGCCACCTTTAGTGAAGCCTGTGGCCTCTATCAGCCTAAGGGCGGCTGCAGACGACCATGGCCGTGATCAGTGTGCTATCCATGTATGTCACGGTCGTCTGCAACCGGCCTAAGTCTTATTATGATGTGCATTTTGGTGAAGCATGTCCAGGGATGGCTGGTAGTGAGTCCTACCCATGGGTGGCCTTTAGTGAAGCATGTCTATGGCTGGCCTTTAGCAATTCACATCAAAGTAGGGATTTTAGTGAAGCAAGTTCATGGGTAACCTGAGACTAGTCATGTTCATGGGTGGCATTTAGTGAGGTATATCCAGAGGTGGCCTAAGGCATGTCACGTGTACATAGGTGGCCTTTAGTGAAGCATGTCCTGAGGTCACCTGAACCTAGTCATGTCCACGAGTGACTTTTATTAGGCCATTCTAAGGTGTGGCCTTTAGTGAAGCATATCCATGGTCATGTGTAAGGGTGGCCTTTAGTGAAGCGTATTCACAGTCATGTGTCAGGGTGGCCTTTAGCGAAGCATATCCACAGTCATGTGCCAGGGTGTCCTTTAGTGAAGCGTATCGACAGTCATGTGTAAGAGTGGCCTTTAGCGAAGCATATCCACAGTCATGTGTCAGGGTGGCCTTTAGTGAAGCATGTCCACAGTCATGTGTAAGGGTGGCCTTTAGTGAAGCGTATCCACAGTCATGTGTCAGGGTGGCCTTTAGTGAAGCGTATCCACAGTCATGTGTCAGGGTGGCCTTTAGTGAAGCGTATCCACAGTCATGTGTCAGGGTGTCCTTTAGTGAAGCGTATCCACAGTCATGTGTCAGGGTGGCCTTTAGTGAAGCATATCCACAGTCATGTGTCAGGGTGGCCTTTAGTGAAGCGTATCCACAGTCATGTGTAAGAGTGGCCTTTAGTGAAGCGTATCCACAGTCATGTGTAAGGGTGGCCTTTAGTGAAGCGTATCCACAGTCATGTGTAAGGGTGGCCTTTAGTGAAGCGTATCCACAGTCATGTGTAAGGGTGTCCTTTAGTGAAGCGTATCCACAGTCATGTGTCAGGGTGGCCTTTAGTGAAGCGTATCCACAGTCATGTGTCAGGGTGGACTTTAGTGAAGCATATCCACAGTCATGTGTAAGGGTGGCCTTTAGTGAAGCGTATCCACAGTCATGTGTCAGGGTGTCCTTTAGTGAAGCGTATCCACAGTCATGTGTAAGAGTGGCCTTTAGTGAAGCGTATCCACAGTCATGTGTAAGGGTGGCCTTTAGTGAAGCGTATCCACAGTCATGTGTAAGGGTGGCCTTTAGTGAAGCATATCCACGGTCATGTGTAAGGGTGGCCTTTAGTGAAGCGTATCCACAGTCATGTGTCAGGGTGTCCTTTAGTGAAGCGTATCCACAGTCATGTGTAAGAGTGGCCTTTAGTGAAGCGTATCCACAGTCATGTGTAAGGGTGTCCTTTAGTGAAGCATATCCACAGTCATGTGTCAGGGTGGCCTTTAGTGAAGCGTATCCACAGTCATGTGTAAGGGTGGCCTTTAGTGAAGCATATCCACGGTCATGTGTAAGGGTGGCCTTTAGTGAAGCGTATCCACAGTCATGTGTAAGGGTGGCCTTTAGTGAAACATATCCATGGTCATGTGTAAGGGTGGCCTTTAGTGAAACATATCCACGGTCATGTGTAAGGGTGGCCTTTAGTGAAGCGTATCCACAGTCATGTGTAAGGGTGGCCTTTAGTGAAACATATCCATGGTCATGTGTAAGGGTGGCCTTTAGTGAAGCGTATCCACAGTCATGTGTCAGGGTGGCCTTTAGTGAAGCGTATCCACGGTCATGTGTCAGGGTGGCCTTTAGTGAAGCGTATCCATGGTCATGTGTCAGGGTGGCCTTTAGTGAAGCGTATCCACAGTCATGTCAGGGTGGCCTTTGGTAAAGCGTATCCACAGTCATGTGTAAGGGTGGCCTTTAGTGAAGCGTATCCACGGTCATGTGTCAGGGTGGCCTTTAGTGAAGCGTATCCACAGTCATGTGTCAGGGTGGCCTTTAGTGAAGCGTATCCACAGTCATGTGTAAGAGTGGCCTTTAGCGAAGCATATCCACAGTCATGTGTCAGGGTGGCCTTTAGTGAAGCATGTCCACAGTCATGTGTAAGGGTGGCCTTTAGTGAAGCGTATCCACAGTCATGTGTCAGGGTGGCCTTTAGTGAAGCGTATCCACAGTCATGTGTCAGGGTGGCCTTTAGTGAAGCGTATCCACAGTCATGTGTCAGGGTGTCCTTTAGTGAAGCGTATCCACAGTCATGTGTCAGGGTGGCCTTTAGTGAAGCATATCCACAGTCATGTGTCAGGGTGGCCTTTAGTGAAGCGTATCCACAGTCATGTGTAAGAGTGGCCTTTAGTGAAGCGTATCCACAGTCATGTGTAAGGGTGGCCTTTAGTGAAGCGTATCCACAGTCATGTGTAAGGGTGGCCTTTAGTGAAGCGTATCCACAGTCATGTGTAAGGGTGTCCTTTAGTGAAGCGTATCCACAGTCATGTGTCAGGGTGGCCTTTAGTGAAGCGTATCCACAGTCATGTGTCAGGGGTGGACTTTAGTGAAGCATATCCACAGTCATGTGTAAGGGTGGCCTTTAGTGAAGCGTATCCACAGTCATGTGTCAGGGTGTCCTTTAGTGAAGCGTATCCACAGTCATGTGTAAGAGTGGCCTTTAGTGAAGCGTATCCACAGTCATGTGTAAGGGTGTCCTTTAGTGAAGCATATCCACAGTCATGTGTCAGGGTGGCCTTTAGTGAAGCGTATCCACAGTCATGTGTAAGGGTGGCCTTTAGTGAAGCATATCCACGGTCATGTGTAAGGGTGGCCTTTAGTGAAGCGTATCCACAGTCATGTGTAAGGGTGGCCTTTAGTGAAACATATCCATGGTCATGTGTAAGGGTGGCCTTTAGTGAAACATATCCACGGTCATGTGTAAGGGTGGCCTTTAGTGAAGCGTATCCACAGTCATGTGTAAGGGTGGCCTTTAGTGAAACATATCCATGGTCATGTGTAAGGGTGGCCTTTAGTGAAGCGTATCCACAGTCATGTGTCAGGGTGGCCTTTAGTGAAGCGTATCCACGGTCATGTGTCAGGGTGGCCTTTAGTGAAGCGTATCCATGGTCATGTGTCAGGGTGGCCTTTAGTGAAGCGTATCCACAGTCATGTCAGGGTGGCCTTTGGTAAAGCGTATCCACAGTCATGTGTAAGGGTGGCCTTTAGTGAAGCGTATCCACGGTCATGTGTCAGGGTGGCCTTTAGTGAAGCGTATCCACAGTCATGTGTCAGGGTGGCCTTTAGTGAAGCGTATCCACAGTCATGTGTCAGGGTGGCCTTTAGTGAAGCGTATCCACAGTCATGTGTCAGGGTGGCCTTTAGTGAAGCGTATCCACAGTCATGTGTAAGGGTAGCCTTTAGTGAAGCATATCCACAGTCATGTGTCAGGGTGGCCTTTAGTGAAGCGTATCCACAGTCATGTGTCAGGGTGGCCTTTAGTGAAGCGTATCCACAGTCATGTGTCAGGGTGGCCTTTAGTGAAGCGTATCCACAGTCATGTGTCAGGGTGGCCTTTTGTGAAGCGTATCCACAGTCATGTGTAAGAGTGGCCTTTAGTGAAGCATATCCACAGTCATGTGTCAGGGTGGTCTTTAGTGAAGCGTATCCACAATCATGTGTCAGGGTGGCCTTTAGTGAAGCGTATCCACAGTCATGTGTCAGGGTGGCCTTTAGTGAAGCGTATCCACAGTCATGTGTCAGGGTAGCCTTTAGTGAAGCATATCCACAGTCATGTGTCAGGGTGGCCTTTAGTGAAGCGTATCCACAGTCATGTGTCAGGGTGGCCTTTAGTGAAGCGTATCCACAGTCATGTGTCAGGGTGGCCTTTAGTGAAGCATATCCATGATCATGTGTAAGGGTGGCCTTTAGTGAAGCGTATCCACAGTCATGTGTAAGGGTGGCCTTTAGTGAAGCGTATCCACAATCATGTGTCAGGGTGGCCTTTAGTGAAGCGTATCCACAGTCATGTGTCAGGGTGGCCTTTAGTGAAGCGTATCCACAGTCATGTGTCAGGGTAGCCTTTAGTGAAGCGTATCCACAGTCATGTGTCAGGATGGCCTTTAGTGAAGCGTATTCACAGTCATGTGTCAGGGTGGCCTTTAGTGAAGCATATCCATGATCATGTGTCAGGGTGGCCTTTAGTGAAGCGTATTCACAGTCATCAGTCATGTGTAAGGGTGGCCTTTAGTGAAGCATATCCACAGTCATGTGTCAGGGTGGCCTTTAGTGAAGCGTATCCACAGTCATGTGTCAGGGTGGCCTTTAGTGAAGCGTATCCACAGTCATGTGTCAGGGTGGCCTTTAGTGAAGCGTATCCACAGTCATGTGTAAGGGTGGCCTTTAGTGAAGCATATCCACAGTCATGTGTCAGGGTGGCCTTTAGTGAAGCGTATCCACAATCATGTGTCAGGGTGGCCTTTAGTGAAGCGTATCCACAATCATGTGTCAGGGTGGCCTTTAGTGAAGCGTATCCACAGTCATGTGTCAGGGTAGCCTTTAGTGAAGCATATCCACAGTCATGTGTCAGGGTGGCCTTTAGTGAAGCGTATCCACAGTCATGTGTCAGGGTGGCCTTTAGTGAAGCGTATCCACAGTCATGTGTAAGGGTGGCCTTTAGTGAAGCGTATCCACAGTCATGTGTCAGGGTGGCCTTTAGTGAAGCATATCCATGATCATGTGTAAGGGTGGCCTTTAGTGAAGCGTATCCACAGTCATGTGTAAGGGTGGCCTTTAGTGAAGCGTATCCACAATCATGTGTCAGGGTGGCCTTTAGTGAAGCGTATCCACAGTCATGTGTCAGGGTGGCCTTTAGTGAAGCGTATCCACAGTCATGTGTCAGGGTAGCCTTTAGTGAAGCGTATCCACAGTCATGTGTCAGGATGGCCTTTAGTGAAGCGTATTCACAGTCATGTGTCAGGGTGGCCTTTAGTGAAGCATATCCATGATCATGTGTCAGGGTGGCCTTTAGTGAAGCGTATTCACAGTCATCAGTCATGTGTAAGGGTGGCCTTTAGTGAAGCATATCCACAGTCATGTGTCAGGGTGGCCTTTAGTGAAGCGTATCCACAGTCATGTGTCAGGGTGGCCTTTAGTGAAGCGTATCCACAGTCATGTGTCAGGGTGGCCTTTAGTGAAGCGTATCCACAGTCATGTGTCAGGGTGGCCTTTAGTGAAGCATATCCACAGTCATGTGTCAGGGTGGCCTTTAGTGAAGCGTATCCACAATCATGTGTCAGGGTGGCCTTTAGTGAAGCGTATCCACAATCATGTGTCAGGGTGGCCTTTAGTGAAGCGTATCCACAGTCATGTGTCAGGGTAGCCTTTAGTGAAGCATATCCACAGTCATGTGTCAGGGTGGCCTTTAGTGAAGCGTATCCACAGTCATGTGTCAGGGTGGCCTTTAGTGAAGCGTATCCACAGTCATGTGTAAGGGTGGCCTTTAGTGAAGCGTATCCACAGTCATGTGTCAGGGTGGCCTTTAGTGAAGCGTATCCACAGTCATGTGTCAGGGTGGCCTTTAGTGAAGCATATCCATGATCATGTGTAAGGGTGGCCTTTAGTGAAGCGTATCCACAGTCATGTGTCAGGGTGGCCTTTAGTGAAGCATATCCATGATCATGTGTAAGGGTGGCCTTTAGTGAATCGTATCCACAATCATGTGTCAGGGTGGCCTTTAGTGAAGCGTATCCACAGTCATGTGTCAGGGTGGCCTTTAGTGAAGCGTATCCACAGTCATGTGTCAGGGTAGCCTTTAGTGAAGCGTATCCACAGTCATGTCAGGGTGGCCTTTAGTGAAACGTATCCACAGTCATGTGTCAGGGTGGCCTTTAGTGAAGCGTATCCACAGTCATGTGTAAGGGTGGCCTTTAGTGAAGCATATCCATGATCATGTGTAAGGGTGGCCTTTAGTGAAGCGTATCCACAATCATGTGTCAGGGTGGCCTTTAGTGAAGCGTATCCACAGTCATGTCAGGGTGGCCTTTAGTGAAGCGTATCCACAGTCATGTGTCAGGGTGGCCTTTAGTGAAGCGTATTCACAGTCATGTGTCAGGGTGGCCTTTAGTGAAGCATATCCATGATCATGTGTCAGGGTGGCCTTTAGTGAAGCGTATTCACAGTCATCAGTCATGTGTAAGGGTGGCCTTTAGTGAAGCATATCCACAGTCATGTGTCAGGGTGGCCTTTAGTGAAGCGTATCCACAGTCATGTGTCAGGGTGGCCTTTAGTGAAGCGTATCCACAGTCATGTGTCAGGGTGGCCTTTAGTGAAGCGTATCCACAGTCATGTGTCAGGGTGGCCTTTAGTGAAGCGTATCCACAGTCATGTGTCAGGATGGCCTTTAGTGAAGCGTATTCACAGTCATGTGTCAGGGTGGCCTTTAGTGAAGCATATCCATGATCATGTGTCAGGGTGGCCTTTAGTGAAGCGTATTCACAGTCATCAGTCATGTGTAAGGGTGGCCTTTAGTGAAGCATATCCACAGTCATGTGTCAGGGTGGCCTTTAGTGAAGCGTATCCACAGTCATGTGTCAGGGTGGCCTTTAGTGAAGCGTATCCACAGTCATGTGTCAGGGTGGCCTTTAGTGAAGCGTATCCACAGTCATGTGTAAGGGTGGCCTTTAGTGAAGCATATCCACAGTCATGTGTCAGGGTGGCCTTTAGTGAAGCGTATCCACAATCATGTGTCAGGGTGGCCTTTAGTGAAGCGTATCCACAATCATGTGTCAGGGTGGCCTTTAGTGAAGCGTATCCACAGTCATGTGTCAGGGTAGCCTTTAGTGAAGCATATCCACAGTCATGTGTCAGGGTGGCCTTTAGTGAAGCGTATCCACAGTCATGTGTCAGGGTGGCCTTTAGTGAAGCGTATCCACAGTCATGTGTAAGGGTGGCCTTTAGTGAAGCGTATCCACAGTCATGTGTCAGGGTGGCCTTTAGTGAAGCGTATCCACAGTCATGTGTCAGGGTGGCCTTTAGTGAAGCATATCCATGATCATGTGTAAGGGTGGCCTTTAGTGAAGCGTATCCACAGTCATGTGTCAGGGTGGCCTTTAGTGAAGCATATCCATGATCATGTGTAAGGGTGGCCTTTAGTGAAGCGTATCCACAATCATGAGTCAGGGTGGCCTTTAGTGAAGCGTATCCACAGTCATGTGTCAGGGTGGCCTTTAGTGAAGCGTATCCACAGTCATGTCAGGGTGGCCTTTAGTGAAACGTATCCACAGTCATGTGTCAGGGTGGCCTTTAGTGAAGCGTATCCACAGTCATGTGTAAGGGTGGCCTTTAGTGAAGCATATCCATGATCATGTGTAAGGGTGGCCTTTAGTGAAGCGTATCCACAATCATGTGTCAGGGTGGCCTTTAGTGAAGCGTATTCACAGTCATGTGTCAGGGTGGCCTTTAGTGAAGCATATCCATGATCATGTGTCAGGGTGGCCTTTAGTGAAGCGTATTCACAGTCATCAGTCATGTGTAAGGGTGGCCTTTAGTGAAGCATATCCACAGTCATGTGTCAGGGTGGCCTTTAGTGAAGCGTATCCACAGTCATGTGTCAGGGTGGCCTTTAGTGAAGCGTATCCACAGTCATGTGTCAGGGTGGCCTTTAGTGAAGCGTATCCACAGTCATGTGTAAGGGTGGCCTTTAGTGAAGCATATCCACAGTCATGTGTCAGGGTGGCCTTTAGTGAAGCGTATCCACAATCATGTGTCAGGGTGGCCTTTAGTGAAGCGTATCCACAATCGTGTCAGGGTGGCCTTTAGTGAAGCGTATCCACAGTCATGTGTCAGGGTAGCCTTTAGTGAAGCATATCCACAGTCATGTGTCAGGGTGGCCTTTAGTGAAGCGTATCCACAGTCATGTGTAAGGGTGGCCTTTAGTGAAGCGTATCCACAGTCATGTGTAAGGGTGGCCTTTAGTGAAGCATATCCATGATCATGTGTCAGGGTGGCCTTTAGTGAAGCGTATCCACAGTCATGTGTCAGGGTGGCCTTTAGTGAAGCGTATCCACAGTCATGTGTAAGGGTGGCCTTTAGTGAAGCGTATCCACAGTCATGTGTCAGGGTGGCCTTTAGTGAAGCGTATCCACAGTCATGTGTCAGGGTGGCCTTTAGTGAAGCGTATCCACAATCATGTGTCAGGGTGGCCTTTAGTGAAGCGTATCCACAATCATGTGTCAGGGTGGCCTTTAGTGAAGCGTATCCACAGTCATGTGTAAGGGTGGCCTTTAGTGAAGCGTATCCACAGTCATGTGTCAGGGTGGCCTTTAGTGAAGCGTATCCACAGTCATGTGTCAGGGTGGCCTTTAGTGAAGCGTATCCACGGTCATGTGTAAGGGTGGCCTTTAGTGAAGCGTATCCATGGTCATGTGTCAGGGTGGCCTTTAGTGAAGCGCCTTTAGTGAAGCGTATCCATGGTCATGTGTCAGGGTGGCCTTTAGTGAAGCATATCCACAGTCATGTGTCAGGGTGGCCTTTAGTGAAGCGTATCCACAATCATGTGTCAGGGTGGCCTTTAGTGAAGCGTATCCACAATCATGTGTCAGGGTGGCCTTTAGTGAAGCGTATCCACAATCATGTGTCAGGGTGGCCTTTAGTGAAGCGTATCCACAGTCATGTGTCAGGGTGGCCTTTAGTGAAGCGTATCCACAGTCATGTCAGGGTGGCCTTTAGTGAAGCGTATCCACAGTCATGTCAGGGTGGCCTTTAGTGAAGCGTATCCACAGTCATGTGTCAGGGTGGCCTTTAGTGAAGCGTATCCACAATCATGTGTCAGGGTGGCCTTTAGTGAAGCGTATCCACAGTCATGTGTCAGGGTGGCCTTTAGTGAAGCGTATCCACAGTCATGTGTCAGGGTGGCCTTTAGTGAAGCGTATCCACAATCATGTGTCAGGGTGGCCTTTAGTGAAGCGTATCCACAATCATGTGTCAGGGTGGCCTTTAGTGAAGCGTATCCACAGTCATGTCAGGGTGGCCTTTAGTGAAGCGTATCCACAATCATGTGTCAGGGTGGCCTTTAGTGAAGCGTATCCACAATCATGTGTCAGGGTGGCCTTTAGTGAAGCGTATCCACAATCATGTGTCAGGGTGGCCTTTAGTGAAGCGTATCCACAATCATGTGTCAGGGTGGCCTTTAGTGAAGCATGGGTATTGCAGTTCTGGAGGTTGCGGTGCCACGCTGGCTCCAGTGCTGACTAAATGACCATCCTAAATCCATGATCAGATGTGCAGCAGCCGGCCCGGCCCCTGTCTGCATAGACTATAGGATTTTCTCTCGCCATGGTCCTTCCATACATCTGTTGTTCGTCTCTCACCGTTGACCCTTTCTCTGCCTCACTCACTGTTTATAAGCTCGGAGTCTACTAGAAGAAAACCAATTAGAATCTGACAAAACTGATTAATCTCATTAGCGAGCGCCCATCTGGCTGTGTGCAAACGCCTGGCATGGTAACAATCCGAAGCCATGCATCTCTGGAAGGTCTGTTCGCTTCGTCCTGTCATGGCCGCCATGAGCGCTGGAGGGTTCAGGCATGATGGCGGCAGAGCCAAGTGGAACGGGAGGGGACAGGATTGTGCAGAACTTACAGAGATAGCGATGCTAAAGTGGAAACACGTGTCTTATAATCGGAGTTTTCCCATTTAAAGGGGACCTGACTGAATCTCGTACACATTTTGTATTTTTGGAAATCAAATACAGCAAAACATGTGCGACATGACAACCATTACCCCCCGCCCGGCAAAGCTGTCCTGCATGTATAATATGGTGAAGGTCTCCCCAAAACTCACCTGCCCAATCATCTGTCAGCGCGGATATGTAACCTTCAGTATAACTCAAGGACATATGGGGTGGGCGGCTCGTAGTGCAGCACCTGGGTCACCCCTGACGTCTTCACCTATGGTATCTTAGGGCACACTCTACACAATCCACCTACATGACTAGGACCCCAGAGCCCTACTCATTGGTCAAAATAATCATTTTTGTTTTTGTTTTTTTAACTCCACATTTCAGTTCCGAAATCCATTAACCACGAACAGAAATTCTTCCATATCCATTCTCTCTCCTATTACAATAGCTGCTCCGGACATCGCTTTCCCTCCTCTCGCAGGTGCAGATGACTGTGGTGAGGCGGAGGATTTAATAGAATCCTCCGAGCAATGAGGCCATTGACCATTAGTAATATCAAAGTAATGAACCCAGAACATTAGAGGATTGTGTTTATGTGAGAAGTGGAAGCTCCGGGAGATGGATGGAAGTCCCAGCACTGAGCCGTGAGATTTACAGCTGGATGGGAACAGCTGAGCTCTCCGCAGTGATGTATAGAGAGATGGACAAATCACACACAGAGAGAGACCCCCGATAGGAGCCGAGGACTCATCTGGAAAGGAAGGTCTTGTCTCAGTGTCAACATAAATACTGCAGTGATCAAAGTAATATATATATAATATACCGCCCCTATGTACAAGAATATAACTACTATAATACTGCTCCTATGTACAAGAATATAACTACTATAATACTGCTCCTATGTACAAGAATATAACTACTATAATACTCCTCCTATGTACAAGAATATAACTACTATAATACTGCTCCTATGTACAAGAATATAACTACTATAATACTACCTCCTATGTACAAGAATATAACTACTATAATACTACCTCCTATGTACAAGAATATAACTACTATAATACTACCTCCTATGTACAAGAATATAACTACTATAATACTACCTCCTATGTACAAGAATATAACTACTATAATACTTCTCCTATGTACAAGAATATAACTACTATAATACTACCTCCTATGTACAAGAATATAACTACTATAATACTGCTCCTATGTACAAGAATATAACTACTATAATACTGCCTCCTATGTACAAGAGTATAACTACTATAATACTGCTCCTATGTACAAGAATATAACTACTATAATACTGCTCCTATGTACAAGAATATAACTACTATAATACTGCTCCTATGTACAAGAATATAACTACTATAATACTGCTCCTATGTACAAGAATATAACTACTATAATACTGCCTCCTATGTACAAGAATATAACTACTATAATACTGCCTCCTATGTACAAGAGTATAACTACTATAATACTGCTCCTATGTACAAGAATATAACTACTATAATACTGCTCCTATGTACAAGAATATAACTACTATAATACTGCTCCTATGTACAAGAATATAACTACTATAATACTACTCCTATGTACAAGAATATAACTACTATAATACTACCTCCTATGTACAAGAATATAACTACTATAATACTGCTCCTATGTACAAGAATATAACTACTATAATGCTACTCCTATGTACAAGAATATAACTACTATAATACTGCTCCTATGTACAAGAATATAACTACTATAATACTACTCCTATGTACAAGAATATAACTACTATAATACTGCCACTATGTACAAGAATATAACTACTATAATACTACTCCTATGTACAAGAATATAACTACTATAATACTGCTCCTATGTACAAGAATATAACTACTATCATACTGCTCCTATGTACTAGAATATAACTACTATAATACTGCTCCTATGTACAAGAATATAACTACTATAATACTGCTCCTATGTACAAGAATATAACTACTATAATACTGCTCCTATGTACAAGAATATAACTACTATAATACTGCTCCTATGTACAAGAATATAACTACTATAATACTACTCCTATGTACAAGAATATAACTACTATAATACTACTCCTATGTACAAGAATATAACTACTATAATACTGCTCCTATGTACAAGAATATAACTACTATAATACTGCTCCTATGTACAAGAATATAACTACTATAATACTGCTCCTATGTACAAGAATATAACTACTATAATACTGCTCCTATGTACAAGAATATAACTACTATAATACTGCTCCTATGTACAAGAATATAACTACTATAATACTGCTCCTATGTACAAGAATATAACTACTATAATACTGCTCCTATGTACAAGAATATAACTACTATAATACTGCTCCTATGTACAAGAATATAACTACTATAATACTACCTCCTATATCCACAAAAATAATACTACTATTACTCCTCCCATATACAAAAATATAACTACTCTAATACTCCCCCCTATGTACAAGAATATAACTACTATAATACCGCTCCTATGTACAAGAATATAACTACTATAATACTACCTCCTATGTACAAGAATATAACTAGTATAATACTACTATGTACAAGAATATAACTACTATAATACTGCTCCTATGTACAAGAATATAACTAGTATAATACTACTCCTATGTACAAGAATATAACTACTATAATACTACCCCTATATGCAAGAATATAACTAGTATAATACTACTCCTATGTACAAGAATATAACTACTATAATACTGCTCCTATGTACAAGAATATAACTACTATAATACTACCTCCTATGTACAAGAATATAACTACTATAATACTGCTCCTATATACAAGAATATAACTACTATAATACTACCCCTATATGCAAGAATATAACTACTATAATACTACTATGTACAAGAATATAAGTACTATAATACTGCTCCTATGTACAAGAATATAACTACTATAATACTGCTCCTATGTACAAGAATATAACTACTATAATACTACTCCTATGTACAAGAATATAACTACTATAATACTACCTCCTATGTACAAGAATATAACTACTATAATACCGCTCCTATGTACAAGAATATAACTACTATAATACCGCTCCTATGTACAAGAATATAACTACTATAATACCGCTCCTATGTACAAGAATATAACTACTATAATACCGCTCCTATGTACAAGAATATAACTACTATAATACCGCTCCTATGTACAAGAATATAACTACTATAATACTGCTCCTATGTACAAGAATATAACTACTATAATACTACCTCCTATGTACAAGAATATAACTAGTATAATACTACTATGTACAAGAATATAACTAGTATAATACTACTCCTATGTACAAGAATATAACTACTATAATACTACCTCCTATGTACAAGAATATAACTACTATAATACTGCTCCTATGTACAAGAATATAACTACTATAATACTACCTCCTATGTACAAGAATATAACTACTATAATACTACCTCCTATGTACAAGAATATAACTAGTATAATACTACTATGTACAAGAATATAACTACTATAATACTACTCCTATGTACAAGAATATAACTACTATAATACTGCTCCTATGTACAAGAATATAACTACTATAATACTACCTCCTATGTACAAGAATATAACTACTATAATACTACCTCCTATATACAAGAATATAACTACTATAATACTACCCCTATATGCAAGAATATAACTACTATAATACTACTATGTACAAGAATATAACTACTATAATACTGCTCCTATATGCAAGAATATAACTACTATAATACTACTATGTACAAGAATATAACTACTATAATACTACCTCCTATGTACAAGAATATAACTACTATAATACTACCTCCTATGTACAAGAATATAACTACTATAATACTGCCCCTATGTACAAGAATATAACTACTATAATACTGCTCCTATGTACAAGAATATAACTACTATAATACTACTCCTATGTACAAGAATATACTACTATAATACTGCTCCTATGTACAAGAATATAACTACTATAATACTGCTCCTATGTACAAGAATATAACTACTATAATACTGCCCCCTATGTACAAGAATATAACTACTATAATACTACTCCTATGTACAAGAATATAACTACTATAATACTGCCCCCTATGTACAAGAATATAACTACTATAATACTACCTCCTATGTACAAGAATATAACTACTATAATACTGCCCCTATGTACAAGAATATAACTGCTATAATACTACTCCTATGTACAAGAATATAACTACTATAATACTGCTCCTATGTACAAGAATATAACTGCTATAATACTGCCCCCTATGTACAAGAATATAACTACTATAATACTGCCCCTATGTACAAGAATATAACTACTATAATACTGCTCCCTATGTACAAGAATATAACTACTATATATATACTGCCCCCTATGTACAAGAATATAACTACTATAATACTACTACTATGTACAAGAATATAACTACTATAATACTACCCCTATGTACAAGAATATAACTACTATAATACTGCTCCTATGTACAAGAATATAACTACTATAATACTACTATGTACAAGAATATAACTACTATAATACTACCTCCTATGTACAAGAATATAACTACTATAATACTGCTCCTATGTACAAGAATATAACTACTATAATACTGCTCCTATGTACAAGAATATAACTACTATAATACTACTCCTATGTACAAGAATATAACTACTATAATACTACTCCTATGTACAAGAATATAACTACTATAATACTGCCTCCTATGTACAAGAATATAACTACTATAATACTACTCCTATGTACAAGAATATAACTACTATAATACTACTCCTATGTACAAGAATATAACTACTATAATACTGCTCCTATGTACAAGAATATAACTACTATAATACTACTCCTATGTACAAGAATATAACTACTATAATACTGCTCCTATGTACAAGAATATAACTACTATAATACTACCTCCTATGTACAAGAATATAACTACTATAATACTACTCCTATGTACAAGAATATAACTACTATAATACTACTCCTATGTACAAGAATATAACTACTATAATACTACTCCTATATACAAGAATATAACTACTATAATACTGTGTAATATATGTAATATGTATCTGGGGAATCTTCTCGGTGAATCTTTTGTTACTATTTGTATCTTTCGTAAGGTGTTTTGTTAGGCCCGGTTCACATCTGCGTTGGTTTTCCGTACACTGGAATCCGCTTGGAGACCCCTCAAACGGAAACCTATACGCATAGAAAAGCAGTTTACCTAAGGAAACCCGCTGACCCATAGACTATAATGGGGTCTGTGTGGTTTCCGCTCGGTTTCCGCACGAAGCAGGTAGCACTTTCCTCTCCACACGTTTCATGCGGAAACAAACAGAGCCGATTATAGTCTATGGGATCCGCGGGTTTCCTTAGGTAACTGCTTTTCTATGCGTATAGGTTTCTGTTTGAGCAGACTCCCCACATGGAAAACGAACGCAGATGTGAACCGGCCCTTACTCTCTTCCTGGAGATTGATCTTCAGCGTCTTCTGCTCTTTAGGACTGGTGTGATGTAAGATTTCACCACTATCATTAGAACCACTGACTGAATATCTCGGATTATTTGGTGACTTTGGCGCCTCTCGGGGGTTGGGGAGATTTATTCGGCAGAAAGTGAATATTTTTTTAAAATTGATGTTTTGGAACCAAGAATCTTGGGTGATCAGAAGGATGTGAATGACCTGAGGGCCAGATTGTGATGGCACTGACGGGGTCGGGGCACCTCCATATGGCAGGACTTTTGGGGTGCCCTGTAGGGGATCAGTCAGTGAATCTTTGGCAGGGTCATGAGTGTGCGATGCTCATTGGGGCACAGGGTGTGACGGCCGCTACCTCTCACCTGATCCCAGGCATGCGCACTTGTGTCGTTCTGTGTATGCAGCTCCTGTGCACACTCATGTGTCTCCTCGGTCACGCCCTGCTGGAATATCCTGACCTAGCAGACTATCAGAAGGTGACGGTAAGTTTCCCTGTCTATAGCGAGTGCGCAGAATAAACACCCGCCTGTAAATTATGAGGGGATTTAATCCCAGGTGGATTGGAGGAACCTTCCAGGACAGATAAGGGGATTTATTTAACAGGCGGACCCTTGAATACATCTTATTACTTTGATGTTTTATCTTCTCTTACATCTATAATTACTTAGGAAAAGTCGTCTAAATGGCGGTAAAGCCGTGCGGCTAATTATCGCTGTGAATAATTAGTGCATGTTAATGAGCGCCGTGGATACGTGGGTAGGCCGGCGCTCTGAGCTCCGCTGCGGGATCCTGATATGGTGTCATCTCCTGAGACTACAATCACTTGTTGGGACTACAACACCCATTCTCTCCACCCTGTAGAGCCACACCTAAGAGTGTGAGTCCAGGCAATGATGGGGGTGATTTCCCTCCTGCTATTTCTCAGGGTTTCTTATGTTTATCGCTCGCTGCTGCGGATCTTCTGTGGATTTTTTTCCAATTAATTACTGTAAAACAGCTAATTATGTTAGGACTTCTCTATAGACTACAATGAGTGATGCAGAACTGCATGTTCATCCTGAGCTGTCTGTTTCATGAATAGAATACCTAGGTGGCAGTGAAGACTGGCACAGGTAGGGATCTGAGCAGTATGATGATCCAAGGTCAGTTCAGTAAGTCAGGAGGGGGGTCTGGGTTTTGTGACCATAATATAGACTCTATAATGGGGCCACATTCTGGCCGTCTGAATGAGGGCTAAGGATGCGTGTGTGACTACTGACGTTTCCTTGAGCCCGCGGTCCTGTCGCTATGCACTTGGCGCTCCTCTAGACGCAGGATTTGCTATCTGGGCTTTGTTATTAGTTTGGGTCCGGTCCAGAGAACAATAATCTTGAACGTCTTGGCTCTTTGTCCAACAATATGAAACTCCTTGTGGCTTTCGGGGACCTGGCGCCATTCCCAGCTGATATGTTGTGTATCTAGAGTAATCCGCCACAGCTGTTTGTGGGGTCACCTCTCCCCCACCATCTACCTACCTGTCCTGAAGCCATCCATATCTACAGGTCATTCCCTATCTCAGGCAGTGTCCGGGGTGATTCCTGCTCAGTGGGTTCGCTACAATGTATCAGTGCAGGTAAAATGTATCAATGTAGAGTCTCACAGAGGATTGTCCAGGCTGGTTACATTTATAGAAAACACTCTGCTTGCTGTAAATGAATGGAAATTATATCCAGTCACAGAAATCCTTCAGGGCTAGTTCAGATGCTGCAGATTTGCTGCAGGTTTGTAGCGCAGGTTCCAGTGATCTGCAGCAGATTACAATGCAATGTGGGTCAGGTTGTGAAACTGCTTTCCACATGTAGAGGAAATTTCACCCATGGAAAAGCGAGCACACTGCTGAAATCTGTGTGACAATTCCATTGTGTGAACACGCACCAAAGCGTTATTCATGCAAATGTGAAGACCGGAGGTTTTTAGATCACATTGATTAAGATGCGAATCTTGGAATTGTCTCATTTCTGTCCGTCTATAGATTCTATGGTGGATCCGTATAAAAAGCCGCCCCACAGATGCAGAATGGCCGTCACTAAATGGATCATTACAACAGTTTGTCATTTTTTGTCATATAAACAAGTCCTAAAACTTCTCACAACTGAGGGTTTGCTACAATGTATCCAGTCTGAACAATCCTCTGTCGCTGATACCTTTTACTAGCGGTGATACATTGCAGGACACATCAGGACAGCAGAGATACTGTGATGGGTTTTATCGCTTGATATAGGCTGTAATTCCATTAATCCGGCACCCAATAGTCCAGAAATCCCTCAGATCTGATGTGTGGACGTGTAAGCTTTATCTAAACTTCTAATAGTTCCCGAATTCTGATAACCCAACAAGTCGTCCAATGCTGGGCTTTGTCCCAGAATACACCGGAGTCGCCTACGTTGGGTCACATGACAATCCCAGACGTATAATTTGGCAGAAATTTTAATTCTTCCTGTAAAATATAATTACATCTCCAAAATCTGGAGGTAGAAAACACCTCCATACCCAGCAATAGAGCAGGCTAAATCCAGCGGCCGCCACTACTGTCTGTAGCACTGATCATCCTGAATCTTAAGGTTCCTGAATAGAATGCCAGGCATTCAGTGGAGACTGACAGAGGCCGCGCAGTAGTAGTAGTTATACTTGTACACCCTTCAGATACTGGCTGACAACTCTGTAGTCACTACTCGTGGTTGTCACCAGCATTTGCTGCCTATGACTTATGTTTCTAGGTTGATTTTAGATGACGTATTTCTGCGCCGAGTCCTGTGGCGCTCGCTGTCAGGATACATTTGGATTGTTGTAGGATCAATATGTTCCTGTGATATCAGTAATGAGCCGCCGGTTATTACATTATCATTTCATACAAGACAAAAAGCAGCAGCCGGAGCTCTGGGTAATGTTATATATGAAATAAAGTAGATGATATCAGATGAGCAGAGCTGGGTTTGTCATTTAACCCTCTACATCTCTGAAATGAATGACAAACTCTGCTATGTATATCACAAAACCAGCTCGGTTCCATTGGACAATCTTTGCCTTAGTACATTGTGGAAACTCAGCTCTGCTGCATCTGATAGACTCAGCCATACTATATCACAAACCCAGCTCTGCTGCATCTGATAGACTCAGCCATACTATATCACAAACCCAGCTCTGCTCCATATGACATGTGAACTCTGCATAAGTATGTTATGGAAACTCAGCTCTGCTACATCCGGCAAACTCTTCTCTTAAACACCATCCAAGCCCAGTCCTGGTTCAATGGACAAACCCGTCTCTCTTATATCTGACCTACTCCGCATCACTACATCAGATAAACCAAACCTGATACATTCAGCTCTGCTATAACTCACAAGCCTGTTTTTACATAAACCTACCAAACCCAGTCCTGCTTCAATAGTCAAATCCATCTCTTCTACATCTGACCAACTCAGCACTGCTACATTAGACAAACTTAAAAACTTAGCTCTGCTCCACCTGACAAACCAAGTTGCACTACATCTGTCACAACTCAGCTCTGCTGCACAGCACAACCTCAGTCGGCTCCACCTGACCAACTCAGCTCTGCTGCATAGCACAACCTTAGTCTGCTCCACCTGAGCAGCTCAGCTCTGCTGCATAGCACAGTCTCAGTCGGCTCCACCTGACCAGCTCAGCTGTACTGCATAGCACAGTCTCAGTCTGCTCCACCTGACCAGCTCAGCTCTGCTGCATATCACAACCTTAGTCTGCTCCACCTGAGCAGCTCAGCTCTGCTGCATAGCACAGTCTCAGTCGGCTCCACCTGACCAGCTCAGCTCTGCTGCATAGCACAGTCTCAGTCGGCTCCACCTGACCAGCTCAGCTCTGCTGCATAGCACAGTCTCAGTCGGCTCCACCTGAGCAGCTCAGCT
>CAMRHE010001914.1:0-20751 GCA_947044405.1 Leptodactylus fallax | reverse complement strand
CCGCACCCCCTGCACTGTAGTGATCTCTGAGACTAGTTATCTGTCTCACCGCAGCCCCACTGCCCAGTACTGTCTATGGTATACCCACACCCCCTGCACTATAGTGATCTCTGAGACTGGTCACCTCTGCCTCACCACAGCACCACTGCCCAGTACTGTCTATGGTATACCCGCACCCCTGCACTATAGTGATCTATGACACTAGTCATCTCTGCCTCACCACAGCACCACTGCCCAGTACTGTCTATGGTATACCCGGCACCCCCTGCACTGTAGTGATCTATGACACTGGTCACCTCTGCCTCACCGCAGCTCCACTGCCCAGTACTGTCTATGGTATACCCGCACCCCCTGCACTGTAGTGATCTATGACACTGGTCACACTCTGCCTCACCGCAGCTCCATTGCCCAGTACTGTCTATGGTATACCCGCACCCCCTGCACTGTAGTGATCTCTGAGACTAGTTATCTGTCTCACCGCAGCTCCACTGCCCAGTACTGTCTATGGTATACCCGCACCCCCTGCACTGTAGTGATCTCTGAGACTAGTTATCTGCCTCACCGCAGCTCCACTGCCCAGTACAGTCTATGGTATACCCGCACCCCCTGCACTGTAGTGATCTATGACACTGGTCACCTCTGCCTCACCACAGCACCACTGCCCAGTACTGTCTATGGTATACCCGCACCCCCTGCACTATAGTGATCTATGACACTGGTCATCTCTGCCTCACCGCAGCTCCATTGCCCAGTACTGTCTATGGTATACCCGCACCCCTGCACTATAGTGATCTATGACACTAGTCATCTCTGCCTCACCACAGCTCCATTGCGGGAAAGATGGGACTCCTAATATCAGAGGTCTCCAGACTCCGGGAATTTAAGTGGACACACACAGGGGTCTAAAAGGAGTCTATCAGGTTCAAAATGCCTCCCAAGCCAGTAACTGTGCAGTGCAGAGAACTTTAATAGGAATAGAAACAATCCTGTGTGTTCACAAACAAATGGAGCAATGCAGAGATAATGATACAGATATGCAAATCAGCATCAAGTGCTCCAGGGGCGGGACTCCTTTGCTAGATTTGACTATAGACAATGTCACACAGGTAGCGGCAGATGTCAATCTGAGCTAAAGGGTCGGCAATTCCAGAGTCAGAGCACTTGCCGCTGTCTATCGGCAAATCAAGCCTCGCCCCCCTCGATGCACATCAATTTACACATCCAGAAAAAGCAGACTCTCTCAGTACGGCTAATCTGTTTGTGGTCACACAGGTAGGTTTCTGCTCCCATTAATGTCCCATACATGGCACTATTATCCAGGAGGCATGGGTGGACCTGACAGGCTCCCGTTAACGTAAATTTTGTCAGAATCACAAATATAATTGCAGAACAGAGAAAACCTATTTACCTGCTGGGATTTAATGTGAAACTCGCGCAGCTCCTCCCTCAGTCAGGGGCAGGCAATCCTCATCATTTTCTGGAGATTCCTGCCATCCCATCTCTTTCAAAAAGCCTGAAGGATGAAAAAGACAAATTAATAAGACAGCCTGAGCTATAGACAAGAAACTGCAGGGTCACTATATACAAGACACTGGGAGACAAGGGGTTAAAAGCAGTCTCGGAGATTACATTTCTCTAGAACACCAAGTTACCGCCATGTATGTGTTTTGTTACAGTCATAGCAGATGTATCCAGAAGCATCTATGTAATGGTGTATGGTAGAAGGCACGGACCGCTATGAAAGAGGAGTCAAGAATATGGAGGCCGGCAGCATCGCTGTCATCACTTACCGGTGTTCTGCTTCCAGCGAGTATGACAGACGCTCCTTTCTCTCCCCTCCAGACACCCCGTTGTGATGGCCACCCATATTAATGTGCTCTGCAGAATTGTAGTTAAGATCCAAACTACACGGACTCGGCACCTGGAGGCGGAGGAGGCAAAAAGCTTAAGGAAGACGTACAATATACGACTAGTAATGATCAGCTGTTAGTGTGTGGAGAGAACACACGGACATCCCCACGGACCCCACTGAACCCAGCAGTTCCTCTTAGACAGCCCTGAAATCTTCATAGAGAGGCACCATATACAATGTATAGTGTGTGTGTATATTTTTATTTTTACACACGCAATGTATACCCTATAAGTGTGTATATAATATGATAGATCGATATATTGTATTATATACACACACACACATATACATACAGGGTATACATTGTGCCTACGTAGATAGATGGATAGATAGACATGAGATAAGATAGATAGATTATATACAGACATACAGGGTATACATTGTGCCTACGTGGATAGATAGAGATCAGATTACTTTTCCTATAGCTAAGCCTGAGATCATCAGCAGTGGATTACAATTTCTACCCCTCAAATTTTTGCAAAACTACAACTCCCAGCATGCCCCTACAGACTGAGCTTTGTAGCAGCTGGACACCATGAACAATAGACCCTTTTTGCCATGTTCCTAGATCATAAAGCCCCCCCAGCTGCTGTTAGAGCACCACAAGATAACATCCCTATATAACCAGCCATAGTCCTGCATAGTCACATATGGAGAGGACTTTTAGGGGGTTCACATATTTGATTCATCAATGCAGGATTTATTCAGGCATCTTACATCTTCCAGTTTATCTCTGTCTTCATTCTGGTCCACATCGTGCTCATCTTTTAGCGCTTTCAGAAACTCGCTCTTCTTGTCGGGGACTCGCCGTGTCATGCGGGTGAGACGTGAGATGCTGAGCTCCAGTGGAGGGGTAACACTGGACGTGCCCTGGGGGAGGGGAAATAAAACGAAAGGCATGAAACCGGTGACCAAACAGTACCATGCACACTGGCCTGATGGTGTGGTCTTGTACAGGTCACACAATGGCGGTGTTACAGAGTTATGTACAGTGAGTATCCCAGGTTAGACGTATATACACTGTATACACCTGGAACCAGGGACAGCGGGTATGACCAGATTTCTTGCCCAATACAGTGAACATGAAAGATCCTGGTGATCACACGACAGCCATTACTGGATCAGAATGATATCTCCATGAAGACCCCCCCTCCCCCATTACAGATCTTCTCACACAATATGCCAGTATCTGGTAGTGACAAATACCAGGACTACAGAAGAGCGGACACAAATACACCCAGAGATACCCAGGACTTGTCTCACTCTGGTTGGTTGGTTTGTTGTACAGACCTCTTTTGGTGAGGACAATACAGGTGCCGGGGCCAACACCGGGCTGGTGAAGGAGGAATCCCTGTTGAAAAATGAGCTGGATTTGGGCTCCCGGCCATTTGCCTTCCAGGGTCCAGGCTGTAAGAGACAGAGAGTTCCATTATAACCCATTTATCTATATGGAGAAGTCACTTCTCGCTATAAATTTTGCTTCTATATACAGTCCTCAGGGCCCTAAAAGCACAATTACTGGGCAGCCCTGACCAGACAGTGACCAGGTCTGTATAGTCTATGGTGCAGGAGACTCTCAGTTCTCATTACCTTAGTGGATGAGGTCGCTGGTTTGGGAACCAGGTTTTTGTACACGATTGGCCCGGAGGGGCTGGTCTTGTTGTTTCCATTGGAAAGGTGAGGTACAGGAGAGGCAAATGCAGCAGAGAAAGCGGATGGATCGTCCTTGGAGATCTTCTTGATGACCAGCATCTTGAGCGGCTGCTTGGCACTGGGAGGGTTTTCTAAAAAGAAATCCTGTCTATCACACATGGCTGCAAGCCTTAACATCGTGAGACCGTGCAATGACAGCAGAGGGGGAGGCGCCCCTATGCCAACACTTCCTGCACTATGTACATAGGAACAGCAGACAGATAGCAAGATCTCCGCTCCCCTGGTGACACTGACATGCAGGCCCAAAGTAATACAGCAGTGGCATGGGACACCAGAGGAATTAGGAGTATAGCTCTGGATGTAACCATAGCATAGGGAATAACGTGCAGATTGGTGGGGACCGACTGCTCAGACCTCCACCAAGAACAGGGAAATTTTTGCCCCCGTTCTGAATGAAGCATTGGTGGAGCCGGCATGCACACAGCTCCATTCACTTCAATGTGTCGTAACTTTCCACTCCCACTGAAATAAACAAACATGGGACCAGCCTGAGCGGTCGCCCCAAACAGATCTGCAAGTTGCCCCTTACCCTATGGATAGGGGAGAACTAACATGGCAATAGCTAAGATTTGCACTGCTGTAGGTAAAAATGGTCTAACGTACCCCAGACTCCTGTCGGGGTCCCACTCTGCTTGTTCTGAACAACTTGCTTCCCAGGCTCAGGATTTAAAGAAGGCTGCAATAGACAGAAGGCAAGAACAATAAGTGATTACTGCAAATACTGGGAGACCCCTGAGAGCCCCCACCCCACAAGCTGCTACGTACAAAGTCTTCCTCTTCGAACTGTGGCTTCTTCTTGTCCGCGTTCTTTTCCTCTCTGGTCTCGGACGGCTGCTTGTCCTGCAGGGCAGCATTCTTACGGAGAGCACTCCCGTTCCGGTGGCGATGGTTGCCACTCCCTGTCCCGTTACTGCCATTGCCTCCTCTCGCCAATGGCCCTTCCTGCTGCCCACGTGATGCCCCGTGCCACCCTGGCTGTGACGATGGGTTAACACCTTTTGAGACACCAGAGTCCACCGAGTCATGACGTAGAAGGGATGGCTGGTGCCATGGGTCTGTCAGGGAGGACATGGTGGTAATGTTATCACTCACTGACAGCAAACAGAGGTCTTAAATAATGAAAAAATTAAACAATGTTAGAAAGTTGCACAAAGTGTCCACTTGTAAATATAGCTTGATTCATGACCACTCACCTCCTGTGGTGCGTAGGGGACCATTGTTGAAGAATCCATCAGAAGAATTGTGTCTTCTGCGACTCACTCCCAGGCGGCCCTCGCCCCTAGGAAGGTGCTCTCCATGTTTCTCGACAACGCCTGTAGAGGACTGAGCCAGAGAGGAGACAGGCTGAAACCAATGACGGTAGATGCATGTCATTTATATAGAAAACAGTAATATCGGCAGAATCCAGAGAGCAGTAGCTGTTCTTAGCTCCTTATTCCCAACAAGTGACTCTATATCTTGTATACTCCCTGCGCAGGCCCCTTACACACCCAACCCAGCTCTCCCTCCATTACTGAGGTCAGCAGCTCACTAAAGTTCAGCCCCCTTACCACATCCCAATGATGAGCCCTAACCAGACCCCCCACCAGAGGTACATAACAGGCAACTTATTTAACCCATTACACTCTGGACTGACTGATTAGCCTCCATGTCACTAGATACTACTGTAAGCTTAATGCTAGGAAAGGAACTCAGAAGGAACAGAGAGGATGATGGGGGTTACCTTGGTGGACTGAGGTGTGGAGAAGCTAAGCCAAGCAGGAACAAAGTCATGCTGCGCCATTTAGGTTGTAGATCTTCTAGCAATGAATTGAGGCATTAATCCTCATGGCCAAGGCAGGGTCTGCTGAAAGAGAAAACCAAAAACACCTTCAGTGCACCTGTCAGAGAACAAGGTCACATCCTGTATTATACTCCAGAGCTGCGCTCACTATTCTGCTGGTACAGTCACTGTGTACATACATTACATTACTTATCCTGTATTATACTCCAGAGCTGCACTCACTATTCTGCTGGTACAGTCACTGTGTACATACATTACATTACTTATCCTGTACTGATCCTGAGTTACATCCTGTATTATACTCCAGAGCTGCGCTCACTATTCTGCTGGTACAGTCACTGTGTACATACATTACATTACTTATCCTGTACTGATCCTGAGTTACATCCTGTATTATACTCCAGAGCTGCGCTCACTATTCTGCTGGTACAGTCACTGTGTACATACATTACATTACTTATCCTGTATTTATACTCCAGAGCTGCACTCACTATTCTGCTGGTGCAGTCACTGTGTACATACATTACATTACTTATCCTGTACTGATCCTGAGTTACATCCTGTATTATACTCCAGAGCTGCGCTCACTATTCTGCTGGTACAGTCACTGTGTACATACATTACATTACTTATCCTGTACTGATCCTGAGTTACATCCTGTATTATACCCCAGAGCTGCACTCACTATTCTGCTGGTGCAGTCACTGTGTACATACATTACATTACTTATCCTGTATTATACTCCAGAGCTGCGCTCACTATTCTGCTGGTGCAGTCACTGTGTACATACATTACATTACTTATCCTGTATTATACTCCAGAGCTGCGCTCACTATTCTGCTGGTGCAGTCACTGTGTACATACATTACATTACTTATCCTGTACTGATCCTGAGTTACATCCTGTATTATACTGCAGAGCTGCACTCACTATTCTGCTGGTACAGTCACTGTGTACATACATTACATTACTTATCCTGTACTGATCCTGAGTTACATCCTGTATTATACTCCAGAGCTGCACTCACTATTCTGCTGGTACAGTCACTGTGTACATACATTACATTACTTATCCTGTATTATACTCCAGAGCTGCACTCACTATTCTGCTGGTACAGTCACTGTGTACATACATTACATTACTTATCCTGTACTGATCCAGAGTTACATCCTGTATTATACTCCAGAGCTGCGCTCACTATTCTGCTGGTACAGTCACTTTGTTCATACATTACATTACTTATCCTGTATTATACTCCAGAGCTGCGCTCACTATTCTGCTGGTACAGACACTGTGTACATACATTACATTACTTATCCTGTATTATACTCCAGAGCTGCACTCACTATTCTGCTGGTACAGTCACTGTGTACATACATTACATTACTTATCCTGTATTATACTCCAGAGCTGCGCTCACTATTCTGCTGGTACAGTCACTGTGTACATACATTACATTACTTATCCTGTATGTTTATACTCCAGAGCTGCGCTCACTATTCTGCTGGTACAGTCACTGTGTACATACATTACATTACTTATCCTGTATTTATACTCCAGAGCTGCGCTCACTATTCTGCTGGTGCAGTCACTGTGTACATACATTACATTACTTATCCTGTATTATACTCCAGAGCTGCGCTCACTATTCTGCTGGTACAGTCACTGTGTACATACATTACATTACTTATCCTGTACTGATCCTGAGTTACATCCTGTATTATACTCCAGAGCTGCGCTCACTATTCTGCTGGTACAGTCACTGTGTACATACATTACATTACTTATCCTGTACTGATCCTGAGTTACATCCTGTATTATACTCCAGAGCTGCGCTCACTATTCTGCTGGTGCAGTCACTGTGTACATACATTACATTACTTATCCTGTATTATACTCCAGAGCTGCGCTCACTATTCTGCTGGTGCAGTCACTGTGTACATACATTACATTACTTATCCTGTATTATACTCCAGAGCTGCGCTCACTATTCTGCTGGTGCAGTCACTGTGTACATACATTACATTACTTATCCTGTATTATACTCCAGAGCTGCGCTCACTATTCTGCTGGTGCAGTCACTGTGTACATACATTACATTACTTATCCTGTAGATCTCTGTATTATACTCCAGAGCTGCGCTCACTATTCTGCTGGTACAGTCACTGTGTACATACATTACATTACTTATCCTGTACTGATCCTGAGTTACATCCTGTATTATACTCCAGAGCTGCGCTCACTATTCTGCTGGTACAGTCACTGTGTACATACATTACATTACTTATCCTGTATTATACTCCAGAGCTGTGCTCACTATTCTGCTGGTACAGTCACTGTGTACATACATTACATTACTTATCCTGTATGTTGGTTTGTTTATACTCCAGAGCTGCGCTCACTATTCTGCTGGTGCAGTCACTGTGTACATACATTACATTACTTATCCTGTATTATACTCCAGAGCTGCGCTCACTATTCTGCTGGTGCAGTCACTGTGTACATACATTACATTACTTATCCTGTATTATACTCCAGAGCTGCGCTCACTATTCTGCTGGTGCAGTCACTGTGTACATACATTACATTACTTATCCTGTATTATACTCCAGAGCTGCGCTCACTATTCTGCTGGTACAGTCACTGTGTACATACATTACATTACTTATCCTGTATTATACTCCAGAGCTGCGCTCACTATTCTGCTGGTGCAGTCACTGTGTACATACATTACATTACTTATCCTGTAGGCTTATACTCCAGAGCTGCGCTCACTATTCTGCTGGTGCAGTCACTGTGTACATACATTACATTACTTATCCTGTATTATACTCCAGAGCTGCGCTCACTATTCTGCTGGTACAGTCACTGTGTACATACATTACATTACTTATCCTGTACTGATCCTGAGTTACATCCTGTATTATACTCCAGAGCTGCACTCACTATTCTGCTGGTACAGTCACTGTGTACATACATTACATTACTTATCCTGTACTGATCCTGAGTTACATCCTGTATTATACTCCAGAGCTGCACTCACTATTCTGCTGGTACAGTCACTGTGTACATACATTACATTACTTATCCTGTATTATACTCCAGAGCTGCACTCACTATTCTGCTGGTGCAGTCACTGTGTACATACATTACATTACTTATCCTGTATTATACTCCAGAGCTGCGCTCACTATTCTGCATCTTATAGAGCAGGGATCTCCCGGCATGACTTACCCCTCAGTCTGAGCTCGCAGGGCAGCACCTTCCAGTAATTTAGGCCAGTTCAGAGGTTTTTAGATACTCTTCACTTTTTACTGGATGATGGAGGGCGTTCCCTTGAGTAGACTGGCAGGGATCAGCCCCGCACTACATGCCAGCTTGCCCTTTATTCTTAACTTTTCATGGGCTTCAAGTGCTCATTTTGATTGTTTTCATGAAAACTCAAAATTTTTTTTTTTTACAAAAAAAAAAAAAAAAAAAAAAAAAATTAAATCCTGTAAATTCAAGAGGTCACATGAGTCAAAAACCTAGTAACTGATCAGCACGGAAAAAAAAACAAAAAGAAAAAAAGTTCCCAGAATTCCACGTTCACCTCATGAAACAGACATGAGGGTCAGTAACTAGTCAATGCGGATGAATATCTGCGTCATACAAAACAAGCCATCCGGTCAGGGACGCAGACGGCACGATGCTGGGACAGTCCGCACCAACGCTGATCTGCTACGCCGCTGTAATCCTTCATTAAATAAAAAAAAAAAAACTGAAAAATTCAAGTTTAAATCAAGTAAAAATGTGAAAAACTTCTATAGCATTAATGACTACAGAGCGGCAACTACACGACCACCATGGCGGGAGACGGAGACCACAAGAAACCGCAGCAAAGACACAAAAATCCAGTCATATCCCCAGTCAGCAAGTACAGAAGAGGGTCAAGTATGGAGGACGGCACCGGAGAGGAGTGTCTGGAGAGCGTCTGTATGTCACCTGCAAGAGAAGGAGGAAGACATGAGAACAGGCCTGAAAAGCCACAAGAGCGCCCCCAACCACAACATGCTGTGCACTAGGGGGCGGCGAGGGACCCCCGTCATGTGCCCTGGGTAGGAGGGGTCCTGCAGGTTTTTAGGCCTTGTTCACACGATGCAGTGACCATGCAGCAGGAAGCTTCACCACCACCACATTGAGAAATAACCTGGCCCCATGTGAGCGGCTGCCATTTGTAGTCCCCAGGCAGTGAGCGAGGACGAGCTCCGGGCCGGTTATATAATGACACAAGTGACTATTACATCACCCGGCGGCAGGTAACAACACGACAGACGAGTCCAAGACAACAAGAGCAGCGCAACACCGCCCCGTCCTGTGCTCCACTTATACACTGGTCATAGCAACGCAGCGCACTGCACAATGTCAGCCTGCTCAGCGGCAGCTCTGGATGTGACTGAGGTGACTATTAGACAGATCCGATACCCGCAGCGTTCTTCTAGGGAAATGCCACAATGTAGGTGATAAGAGAAATCAATGCAGGAAGGAGGACGCTGCCCCCGCCAGTCACTGACCGGGCCCCCCGCCCTCAAACACCAACTACTGCTCCTGTGGATACAGCTGAGGTTTGTTACAGTGTATCAGTACAGACAAGTCCGAGACTGCCGCTGTGCTTAGGATACTGCCTGCACTGACACACTGTAACAAGGCTTCAGCTAGCAGCAGGATGGACATTACTAGGCTACAGAACTTCATATTATTTAGCATCTTTGCAGTAAGACTCCCATCATTCACCCTGCAGTCTCACTATCCTGATACAGAAGCTAAAGATCGTACGAGACATTACCGGGAGCGCGACAACAGCCCGGGGGCCCGAACTGAGCACCTGCGGCCCCTGCGTGTACTGATCATGTGACACAGGAGCAACAATGCCAGCTTGGGATGTGACTGGAGTATAACCTGAAACTGCGCCAAACCCACTGCAGCTCGGACTAACAGGGGGAGGATCAGACATGCTGGATTCCTACATGCCCCATCCTTGGCTTTCTCTGGGGGGTCTGTGCACATGTATGGGGGAGTAATAGTCAGCCAAGCGCTACCGTAACTCTCTAGTGGCCATGCAGCAGCACAGGTCGTGCACAGATGCCCCCCAGGGGCCCGGGATATATGAAGTATTTTGGTAAGGTCGGGCACACTCGCCTCGCTGACATACAGCTCTATAGTTTCTTGGGCAGGAGGACGAAGCTCCTTAAGGCGCATTCACACGGTGCAGTTTTGAAGTCACAGGTGAAATATGTTAAATATACAAAGTGCACTGTGTGAATGAATCCTAAAACCAACCCCTGTAGGATGAGGCAGCACGAGCGGGCGTCAGAAGGGATGTCGGGAGAAAGACAACATTGTGCCCCGGCCTTTAGTGTCTGATGGGTGGGATACCCTACAATCATGAGGGCAGGGGTCCCTGGTTCCCCATGTGCATACACTGCCCCCCCCCCTACAGTCACCTCTATGAGCCTGATAGACAGCACCCCGGCCATCACACAGAAGTGTATGGAGCAGCGGCAATGCCGACACCACTGCGCCATTCATATGGGGGCGATCGGAGGACTCAGGGGTCAGACCCCCACCAGTCAGGCCACAGTGTAGGGTTATTGCCCTTTATGGGCCAGGCCCTCAGAGCGGCCTCACAATCTGGCATCAACCCCCCCAGGCGACTTATCTCTGCCTGCACCTGGCACATTATCACAGGGTGCCGGCCTGCGAGGGGTGACGTAACCTCCAGAGTGTCTGTGTGTGCGCCATGGAGGAGCTCACAGACCACAGCCCGACAACTTAGTGACAGGTTCTATCAGGTCCGCCCTGTTGTCAGTGTTTAGTCGCAGACCCCGCTGCAGGCATTACAGAGATCTGACACATCTGGCCTGAGCTTTGCTCAGACAAACACAGGAGAAGCTCCGCATGATGGCACATTGTGCAAGACCTCCTGCAGTGAACAGAAAGCAAAGGGCAACGCAGGATTCCTGACAATGTGCGGCTGCATTAACCAGCAGGATAAACAAGTCTCCCCCGACTGCCGGGACCCCAACCAGGAGTGACAGATAATCCAGCCGCAGAGTACACGAGAGCTACAGGGGCCCCATAATCCTCAGAAATAGGGGCCACAGCAGCTCCTGCAGTGCTCAAGTATCCCCATGATTGGTCGGACCCCCACCCAAGATGGGTACACTGGGTGCAGTGTTGCTATCTCAGACCAGGCACAGATAAAGGTTAATAGCATAGCTGTAGCCGCCTGCGCTGTGTGAACAGAGCCCTTACACAGACACCACAGCTCCAACCACAAGGTAAGGAGTGTCATCCACATCTAGGAATAAGGCTGAGCCTTCAGTCCACGTCCTGTCCACAGAGGAGTCATCTGTAATCTCTGCTCCAGAGACCCCGCCCCACCTGGACAGTAACTAGAAGAGACACTTACTGCAGAGCTGCGGCCCTGAAGATGGGACATTACAACCCCAGCTGTTGGGGCAGCGTCCGGCCATAAAGGAGTTACAGCCAATAGTAAAGGCGACCACCCTCAGTAAGTGTCACAGAGGACGGTCACTGGAGCTGGAAATACCGAGGAGGAGGAGGAGGAGGAGGAGGGGCACCTTTAAATAGCATGGAGGGATATTTAGAGGAAGATCTGCGAGGTCCCTGTATGGCCGTCTTCACCATGTCCTTACAGACTGAGCACAGTACCAGGAGGCTGCTGTAAAGCCACCACGTATCACAGTGTCCAGACTAGACCCAGGAGGAGCCACACGGCGGGGGCATCCGACACCTCAACAAGCCTTACCAGATTATTCCCTATCCACAAGATGGGCGCTAGCTGTCTGACCACTGGCACTGCCATAACTCACAGGCCCCAGGTGGTTGTCAGACATGTGAGCTGCTCCAGTCCGCTCTATGGGACTGCTGAGGACAAGCTGGGTACAGTAGTTCGCCAGCTCCAGCTGAATGGGGCAGAAGTGTACATGCCCAACCACTACTCCAGGAATACCCCCATTCTCTTAAAGGGCCAGACCAGTCTTTACACTTTATGCTCAGTCACTGAATATCCTACTTTGTATCAAGAGACTGAACAAACTTCTCACAGCTGATGGTTTGCCATAATGTATCAGTCTAAGGCTACATTCACAGGAGGGTGAATAATGGCCGTGACATCACATGGGAGCATTAAATCCAGGGTCAGTGACTGACACCTTTGTTGTCTGAATGTTATAGCTATAGAAGTGAAAGCAGCCTGCCTGCCCTCATGGTCTGCTACAGTGTACCGGTGCAGGAAAACTAGCAGTCTGGAGTCCATGATCTGCAGCTCACATAAGGTAACACAGCTGAGGGGCTGCTACAATGTATCAGTCCACACAGAGGTAAACACTCCAGCAGCGCACATCTATCCAGTCCTACTAGCAGTGGTGAAAGCTGATTGGCTGCCAGGAGTACCTACACTACTTCTGCAGGACGCAGGAGATGTCAGCACCGGTGCGCCCGCCCCCAGCTGTCACCCTGAAGGAACGCTCGCCAGTGACAGCCACAACACGCGTCAGGCTGTACAGGAGAGATAAGGGGGCCGCACACGGCCGGTGTGACCACGAGAGACGTGCAGATAAACAGCGGCGCACATTACTGAGCCGAGGGGTCTGATGGTCAGCTCTGCGGGCCAGGCCTGGATTCTGTTCACACCTGCATCTGATGCGGCCGCCATTGTGTCCCATTTATTCACCATTATACAGACTAGAAGTGAGCGACGCAGTCACAAAACGGATTCATGGAAAATTTTCTAGACATTTTGGGTTCAACCGAAAAAACAAAACAAAACGTTCAGCGTCCACAAATTGCTGATACTCCGGGGCCGGGCGGACATAAACGCTGACCCTCATCCTCCTCTCTGGCCCCCTGGGTGATGTCACGGGTCCTGGGAACCGCTGAGGTCTGTGATGTCACATGGGGTGCACCGACTGCAGTAAGGTCATAACATTTAGTCACTTCATGTGACCTCAACCTGGGGCCCGCAATGTCACCAAGGAGAGGATCAGTCCCCTAAAAGTAGTCACAAACTGTAAACCCCCAGTCATGACCTATAACCCCTGAGTGACCTGCACACACACTGTAGCGCCACCACAGGTGAATATTAGCATTACAAGAAACCAATGAGGAGTCCTGCAGAGACGCTCTGCCTCCAGGTACCTACAATGCCATAATCACAGGTGTATAAACCCTTTACAACCTCACAGCTGAAGCGCTTGTTACAATGTATCAGTGTATTTTATCAGGGACGACCTGCACTAATACACTGTAACAACCCCTCAGCTGGATGTAAATGCTCCTATTCACTGCCAGGAAGCAGAGCATTGTGATGCTCGGCGGCAGGGAGTCTCCGCCATCAGGACCCAGCGCCATGCCGGTATTGCTATAAGATGTCGGTCACATGACCCAGCTCCATAGAACTTTTTAGCCACTACTTAAAGGGGTTTTCTGGGGATAATCCGGTAAATCCCAACGTTGGCGGCGCGGAGGACGAGGAAATGTAGCAAAACCATGAAAGAGGATGTGAAAGAAAAGTGGAAGATCCAGTCACAAATCAGCCTGCGCTGATACATTGTAACAAACTGCAATCATAGCTAAAGAGGAGAGCAGAGGCTGGATGCAACTGTGACAACCCCTCAGCTGTGAGAAGTCTTCGTCCATTCTCCAGAAAACAGAGATCCTGAGATAGGGAAGAGCTGAGAGGAGAACAGACAAGCCCTCTAAAGGCTTCTCACAGCTGAGGGTTTGTAGCAGCGTATCAGTGCAAGTAACATCCGTCCAAGACTGAAGTGAGGTGTGTGCAGCACGCAGAGGATCGTACACGCACAGCTGAGGGTCTGTGACAATGTAACACATCTCACTTTAGTCCTGGCTAATGTAATCTGCACTGACACATTGCAACAAACCCTTAGCTATGTGAGAGGGACCAGGTCAGGATGAGCAATAGCTGCTGGATGTAAACAGCCTAGTGAACACAATAGGAGACGATAATGACTGCTCACAGCTGAGGGTTTGTATCAGTATAGCAGTGCAGGTAACCTCAGCCCAAGCCTGAAATGAGGCATGAGCAGCATCCCCAGGACACACAGCTGTGGGTTTGTGACAATGTAACTGCACAGACAATCCTCTCGCACACATCTCACGTCAGACCTCGGCTGATATTCCCTGCACTAATACACTGCTCCAAACCCCCCAGCTGGAAACCGCACAGAAAGTGACTGAACTTCTCTGAAGGTCACCATGCGAGAGGAGACTGCCAGCGCTGCGGGTCCGGTGCAGTGCCACACACGGTCTGACCGCCTGCTATCACGTGACTGGGAGCCCCCCTCTATCTACCGGGGGTACACATGGCCCCGGAGTGACGTCACACTACGGGATATACAGCTACTGATACAGGGCTGCAGCCAGGTCTCAGCATTACACACCAGGCCGCTCCTGGGGGGGCCACAGCGCAGGGGCCCCATCCCCACACAAACACGACGATCCTGCACGACTACAACTTGTACCATGTGATCGCCCGCACCGCAGGGGCCCACAGAGCCCGGCCCCGCCGGAGCCCTCCACCGCACACTCACCCTCGGGGCCTCTGTCACACCGGGCTCGGCCGCTCTGCCTCTCTCAGCCGCTGCTCGCTTCCTGCTCCTCACAAACCATAACAAAGCGCGCACCAAAATGGCGTCCCCTGGAACCTGACCATAGAGGCGATCTCAGGGGGTAGTGCGCCTAGGAACACGCCCCTCTCTAACTGCCGGCGCCCACAGCGCCATCTGCTGGAGGTCGCGAGCACTGCAGGCGCCACCTCACTGACGTCACCTGAGTGCCATGTTATGAATGGCTGCAGGATAACTGAATGGAGCAGGATGCGGCGCCCGGGGCGCCATCTTGTGGCTGGCTTTAGGCTTTGATGTGTGGCGCCTAACCGTCAGTAGTCACGTGTTTAGTCCCACAGCTGGGTCAGAAGTTACAAGACTCCATGTAGCTAAATAAAGCAGGCTTAGATACAGGAGCTGACGGGAGGGATGTGGGATTACCGTAGATCAGTTTTCACACAACTTTCTAATGATCTTTAGGATGTACTATACGTCGAAGCTCTCGGTCTGCGCATGCTCAGTACCTGCTGCCCACATTTGTTATGGTTTTCTAGTTCACCGGAAGAAAAACAGAATTATTTCCAGTTGCTGACCTTTCTCGGCAGTTCAGTAAAGCAGGTGGTGGAGGTAGGAAAGTGTGGACATACCATGTATAATGAGGGGGAAGGCATGACCATACCATGTATAATGAGGGGGAGGCATGGACTGAACCACAGACTGTACCCACAATCCAGACAACTCAATTAAAGGGGGTGTCAGGCTTGTGTGATGCCCCAGCTCAGACCTATAGAGCCCCCTGGAAGGTGACGTGCTGTGGGCGGGGCTCTGTGTATAATATATGCAATCATAACTTCTTTCTTCTTCCTCAGGATGCTGCTGCTGGGTCTGGCTGGAAGGTGCGGGCCTGTGGCCTGGCAGGTATGAAGATGTGGGGTGCATGCCTGAAACCTGTAACAAGCCCTCAGCTGTGTGAGCAGGACTAGGTCACATGAGGGTTTGCCTCCACTGGTTGCTATGGTAACTAGGCCAAACCGCCTCTAATAAGCCAGGTTCCCACAGCAGATTTACGTAAGATTTACGATTCCCTTTTTCTTTAAAGGGAGTCTGTCAACAGGAAGATCTGTATCTGACTACTGAGTGGACCTGGTAGGGCGTCGAGGCCTTCCCTTATCCTGTATTGGGGGTACATTGTCATGAAAATCAGGATTTTATACTTATGCAGATTAGCTGAAAAGGCCTTGGGGGTGTGGCTTGGCTCTGCGTTAGGTGCTCGCCCCTAACTGCCAGCTCCGCCCCCCAGTGGTTGTGTGACACCTCCCCTTTTGCCTAGAGCAGGAGAGGACGCGCCCCCTAAAGGCCTATCAGCTCATCCGCATAAGAATAAAACCCCAGAGCCACAGGATACCAAGGCATCATTCACTCCGCCCTAAAAGGTACTGTCCCTTTAAATGACCACTAAAGCCAAAGTATAAGACTAGAAATCAACACCAAACATGACTGACTAAATCTACAGACCAGATCACAAAGGTTGTAAAACAATAGAACCAAAGACTTCCCAGGCCTGCTAGGAGGCAGCCATGTTGTCTCTCCCCCCCCCACCCTCTAGTGCAGGTGAGGTGGGGGGGGGGGGCAGTTTTGTGTACAAAGTGCGGCCATTTTAGGTCAGTTCCAGCAGCAGATTATATCATATATATTACCAGCACATTATACAATATACATGTCCAGCAGATTATATCACATATATATGACCAGTATATGTAATATATACAGTTGTGGTAAAAGTTTCCATACCCCGGCAGATTTTTTGGTCTTTTTTCAGAGAATATGACTGATAACACAAAACCTTTTCCTCCGCTCATGGTTAGTGTTTGGCTGAAGCCATTTATTGTCAGACTTCTGGGTTTTCTCTTTTAAATCATAAGGACAACCAAAAACACCAAAATGACCCTGTTCACAAGTTCCCATCCCCTGGTGATTTTGGCCTGATAACAGGCCCAGAAACCAAACCACGCTCAGGTAGACCAACCAAAATTTTGGCCACAACCATAAACGTTACATTTGGAGAGGTGACAACAAGGCCTATGATGGAAGGAGCCCCATTCCTACTGTAAGGCCCGGAGGTGGATCACTGATGATGTGGGGATGTGGGAGCTTCAAAGGCTCAGGAAACTTGGCCAAAGCTGAAGGAAAGATGAATGCAAGCACGTTATCAGCAAATACTGGAGGCAAATCTGCCCTCATCAGCCAGGAAGCTGCGCATGGGACGGGCTTGGACGTTCCAACATGACAACCATCCAAAACACAAGGCCAAGTCGTCCTGTCATTGGCTACAGCAGAAGAGAGTGAAGGTTCTGGAGCGGCCATCTCAGTCTCCCTGACCCCAATATCATTGAGCCACTCTGGGAGATCTCAAGTGTGCAGGACATGCAAGACAGCCCAGGAATATACAGGAACTGGAGACCCATCTGAGAAAATAAAGAGCCTCATCCACAACTAGCACAAAAGACTCCAAGCTGAGGGGGGCAATACATGGGATTAACAACTGGGGGATGGGAACTACTGAACAGGGGCATTGTGAGGTTTTTGGTTGTCATTATAATTTCGCAGGAAGAGGAAAACCCAGAGGTCTGACAATAAATGGCTTCAGCCAAACACTAACCATGAGCGGAGGAAAAGGTTTTGTGTTATCAGTTATATTCTCTGAAAAAAGGCCAAAAAAATTGCCGGGGGATGGAAACTTTTTGGCACAACTGTATACATACCCAGCAGATTATACCTATACCTGACCAGTATATGTAATATATGTACATGCACAGCAGATTATACTATATATGGACCAGTATATGTAATATATGTACATGCACAGCAGATTATATCCTATACCTGACCAGTATATGTAGATATATGTACATGCACAGCAGATTATATCCTAACCTGACCAGTATATGTAATATATATACATGCACAGCAGATTATATCCTATACATGACTAGTATATGTAATATATGTACATGCACAACAGATTATATCCTATACCTGACCAGTATATGTATATATATAACATGCACAGCAGATTATATCCTATACATGACCAGTATATGTAATATATAGTACATGCACAGCAGATTATATCCTATACCACACCGAGTATATGTAATATATGTACATGCACAGCAGATTATATCCTATACCTGACCAGTATATGTAATATATATACATGCACAGCAGATTATATCCTATACATGACCAGTATATGTAATATATGTACATGCACAGCAGATTATATCCTATACCTGACCAGTATATGTAATATATGTTACGTGCACAGCAGATTATCTCCTATACCCGACCAGTATATGTAATATATGTACATGCACAGCAGTTTATAAAGTGACCGATTTTGTCACATTGTTTTCTAGGACTCAGATAGGAGCTCAGCTTTGAGGTTCTGTTCATCGCTCACACGGCCACTATACAGTGTACAGTAAGGTCTGCCATGAGACCGATGACCTGTCCTAAGAGCAAAGCCAGGAAACTTTCTAAGACAAGTGGGAAAGCTTGGCCTACCTTTGGGTTGTTTATACTCAGTGTGCATACAGTATATAGGACTTTACAGTACCCCACCCCCCTCATGGCCACTTACCACCATCAGTCCAGGCAATCCACTTCAGACGGTGACCAAAGCAAACTCCAGAGAGCTTTGAGAAGGAATTGAATGCTGGCTAAGCCCCGCCCCATGCACTGAGCCCCGGCCCTTCTTTTGGTTCTGTACATGCTGCTTTTTATTGTGAAAGTATTGAGATGTTAGCCCCCGCCCCACAGCTAAGCTCTGGCCCCTCCCACACTTTACTGTTTGAGTTCATACAAAATGGGAGGTGACTGGGAGGAGCCTCAGTAATATTTGTTTGCCAGTTCTGGTTTTCAGGGCTTGGCGTCCCTTTAATAGAAACGATCAAGCAGGCCAATTAAGGGGGCGTTCACACTACTATTGGGTGTCTGTTCTGATAGAATAAGCGTCCATTTTGTGGACAACGCTAATGGACACTGACTGATGGGGTAAAAGCAAGACAAGGTTCACGCCTGCGCCCGGATTCCGGTCCGGGGTTCCGTCCCCGAATCCGCTTGAAAAATGCAGAGGAGAAAAGTCCTGCAAAGCAGGACCCCATTATCAGTCTGGACTCCACCATTGGAAACTTCCACTGTGTGAACCTAGCCCTATAACACTTGTCACACCTTTTTTTTTTTTTTTTTTTTATCTAGTTTTGCAAGATGGCGGCACCGGAGTGCAGACAGAAGTCGCAGGTGGCGGATAGACCTGGAGGTCGTATAGGACACAAGCCCCAATTACTGCCGCCCTTCCTCCACTGAAGCGCCCTGTTACTGCCCCCGCCCTTCCTCCGCTGCAGGCGCTTCGTCTGCCCTCCTCCAATGCAGGGTCCACACCTCCAGCTCACTGCACAAGAAAAGACGCGGCGCTGAAGGCGACCCGAGGTGAGCCAGGTGCTGGCAGAGTTACCGCCGCCAAGAGCTGAAAAAGACGCCGCGGCCGGCCGTGTACCTGAGCCTGGCCGGACTCCTGTCCGTGGTGGCCGCCCCTCACCATGACTTTTGGGGGTTACTATTACCCAGAGATGGCGTTTCTCCAGCTCGCTGCCGCCAACTGCCTGCTGTTCGTTCTACGGGGAATTCGATGGGGTATTTCGGTTCCTGACAACAGCCCGCGGCGGCCGGACGCGCTGAACCTGGGCCTTGGCGCACGGCTTCCTCTCGTTGCATGGACATCATTAGTTCTCTCGGACAATATGGGGGTGTCGCACTGATGCTGATTGGGGGGATGCTGGCGGGGGTATTCGGGGGGTCGGCCTCCCCCGCCCTACCCCTTCTGGCTCAGTTTCCTGAGAGCCGCCTCCCTTCCTGGTCACCTTTCGTCCCATCCTGGTCACTTTGTGGCTCTCGGCTGTATCCAGAAAAATCATTGAAAGATCAAAGTGCAAAATAAAAACTGAGTCTTGTGACTGTTGTGGTGTGGAAAACTGTCATGTGTGAACAGATCCTGACACCATGGGGGGGGGGGGGGACACTGGAAAGAACTGTAGAAAGATCAGACATTACAGGAGTCCCTGCAGACAAAAGCCACAAGGTGTCAGATAACATTACAATAGGATTCATCCTGCTCTAGTCACACCCACAGCTGCAGCTACAATGCTAATACCAGGCATTTAGAAGCTGTTGCCCCTAACTAGCTTGAGGTCTTCTTCCCTTGTTTACATATGTATATTCTAGATGTTACACTCCGACCCCACTCTCTTACTCACACTAACTGCCCTCCTATAATGCACGGCCCGTCCTTCCCTGATCCTGATGCCCAGTATAAACACTACATCTCCCAGCATGCACGACACTATACACAATTTTTTAGTAATTAGAATCATAAAGCATTAGCAGAATTTTTAATGCAGCTCTGGATGTAACTGGAAGTATAAACGTATTGAGGAGTTTGCATTGTATTATTTAATGCTCACAACAACAGCGTGAAAAAAAAAAAAGTGCTTTATTATAATAAATACTCAGTGACCGCTGCACGTCACCGATCTGCTGGAGAGAATCTGACACCGTGTGTCCACACGTACTTTACACTGCAGCTCTGCAAAGCTCTAGGAAGTCTCTGCATGGACAATGGAGACCTCCAAGAGGCAACTGTACAGTCATGG
>CAMRHE010001913.1:0-20762 GCA_947044405.1 Leptodactylus fallax | reverse complement strand
ACAATACACATTCTAAGAACATTGTAGATAAAGGATAAACAAAATGTTAGGCATACCTTTTCCAGATAAGAGAAATCTAGCAAATGATGGTGGCACATCCACTTTTCAGAAGTACTTGTGTACCTGACTTCGAAACATGTGCAGCGTTTCTTAAATGAAATTGAGCATGCGTGAGTTTTTCACGCATGCTCAGAACATTGGGTATCAGATTAGATCCTCCCAATGGAGGAGACTATATGTAATATCTTAATTAAAAAAAAAGCTAAAAATGGGTAGCATTCTAAGAAATATGTTTGATCTGGGGGAGATCGCCGCTCTGTTAATACCCTGGAGTTTGCCCTAACTTTTCACTATAAGGAGTGCGGCTGTGCTGTTTATCAGGATCCTTCGGAATGAATCTGCTTTTTTTGGAGCATATTTCTATGCGCATTAAGATTCTCGGCAGCGTTTCAGATTGTCATAGAGGGGAAGCATAATATGTGTGTATTGATAAGGGAAAACTCTACTAATGGATACATTTGAAAAGGAGGGGGTGAATAGCCCCATATGGAAACATGAACTTTTATCTATAGTTCTTAATAGAGCAATATATAGAATGTGTACAAATGTGAGTTTGATATCCAGCTTAAGTTATGAATTGATACATTATCCTACATATAAATTGATAAACAAAATATAAAATCAAGCAGTGACAGTTATGAATTCATAAAAGATATACATTAAGATACAATATAACACTGCTGTTCATGCTTAAGACACTTGTTACATCTTAAGATTAAGAACTGCTTAACGATGAAAAAAGGTTGTACACAAAGTTTGTTCTTCTCGATATACAGTCATGGCCAAAAGTTTTGAGTGACACAAATATTATATTTTCACTGATCTGCTGCCCTCTGGTTTTTATGTGTGTTTGTCAGAGGTTTTTATCACATACAGAAATATAATTGCATTCATATTATGAGTAACAGAAGCTTATATTGACAGTTAGAATGAGTTAATGCAGCAAGTCAGTATTTGCAGTGTTGACCCTTCTTCTTCCAGGACCTCTGCAATTCTCCCCTGGCATGCTCTCAATCAACTTCTGGACCAAATCCTGACTGATAGCAGTCCATTCTTGCAGAATCAATGCTTTAATTTTGTCTGAATTTGTTGGTTTTTGTTTGTCCACCCGTCTCTTGATGATTGACCACAAGTTCTCAATGGGATTAAGATCTGGGGAGTTTCCAGGCCATGGACCCAAAATCTCTATGTTTTGTTCCCTGAGCCATTTAGTTATCACCTTTGCTTTATGGCAAGGCGCTCCATCATGCTGGAAAAGGCATTGTTGAGCGCCAAACTGCTCTTGGACGGTTGGGAGAAGTTGCTCTTGGAGGACATTCTGGTACCATAATTATTCATGGCTGTGTTTTTAGGCAAGACTGTGAGCCGATTCCCTTGGCTGAGAAGCAACCCCACACATGAATGGTTTCAGGATGCTTTACAGTTGGCATGAGACAAGACTGGTGGTAGCGCTCACCTCTTCTTCTCCGAATAAGCTGTTTTCCAGATGTTCCAAACAATCGAAAAGGGGATTCATCCGAGAAAATGACTTTACCCCAGTCCTCAGCAGTCCACTCCCTGTACCTTTTGCAGAATATCAGTCTGTCCCTGATGTTTTTTCTGGAGAGAAGTGGCTTCTTTGCTGCCCTCCTTGAGACCAGGCCTTGCTCCAAGAGTCTCCGCCTCACAGTGCGTACAGATGCACTCACACCTGCCTGCTGCCATTCCTCAGCAAGCTCTGCACTGCTAGTAGCCCGATCCCGCAGCTGAAACACTTTTAAGAGACGGTCCTGCCGCTTGCTGGTCTTTCTTGGGCGCCCTGGAGCCTTTTTGGCACCAATGGAACCTCTCTCCTTGAAGTTCTTGATGATGCGATAGATTGTTGACTGAGGTGCAATCTTTCTAGCTGCAATACTCTTACCAGTTATGCCATTTTTGTGCAGTGCAATGATGACTGCACGTGTTTCTTTAGAGATAACCATGGTTAACAGAAGAGAAACAATGATGGCAAGCACTAGCCTCCTTTTAAAGTGTCCAGTGGTGTCATTCTTACTTAATCATGACAGATTGATCTCCAGCCCTGTCCTCATCAACACCCACACCTGTGTTAATGGAGCAATCACTGAAACGATGTTAGGTGGTCCTTTTAAGGCAGGGCTGCAATGATGTTGAAATGTGTTTTGGGGGATAAAGTTCATTTTCTAGGCAAATATTGACTTTGCAAGTAATTGCTGTTAAGCTGATCACTCTTTATAACATTCTGGAGTATATGCAAATTGCCATTAGAAAAACTGAAGCAGTAGACTTTGTAAAAATTAATATTTGTATCATTCTCAAAACTTTTGGCCATGACTGTACTGCATCAAGATCATAAGTTGTGTAACATTGGATTGATACAGTATTACCAATCATTCATCCGATGTGTATTAAAATGGTACTCAGTTTAAGTCCTCCAATGCTTCATTGAGGCTGTCTGGAGGGAGCTAAGGTATTCAATTTGTAAATCCAGAACATTTTCTTTTTTCAAAGTATTGAATCTATTGGTGTGACCAAAAAAACCTTGCAAATTTGCAATTGTGCATTACAAGCATGTCGAGACACCAATTTTTCAGTTTATAATATTACATATATAGAATACTGTCACGCAAGCACATTGTGCGGCCTACATCTTGTAGGCCACACAGGCATTGGATAACAAACCACATATGAGGACGTACAATCCAATCTAGTTTTAATTTGATATTTTGTTATTCAGTGTGAAATATTTATGTAACACTTAAATTTATTAGGGCCACATTTTAAAACTCCCATTTGGATTATGTTCACATTTTTTATGTTTCTTAGTTTGCGAAGTGCGATAAGGTTTTTAAGCATTTTAATTCGCCTAAAGGTGATCCCGGGGCCTTTTGTTTAAAATTGTTTTTAATTGTTTATAGTACCAGTTTTTTTTTGTAATATTGATCTAATAGATTCATGTGCTTCATTAAAGGTAGTGAAGTTTTGTCTGTAATTCTCATTTTTATTCTTACTTTTGAGGATTAAGCATTCAGTTTGGGTTTATTTCTTTGTTTTTTCTTGGACTGCTTTTAATTACGGGTTTTGAGTAATGTTTGTTTTTCAAATCTGCTTGACATAATTTTACTTTGAACATTTGAAGTCTTTTTCATCAGTGCAAGTTCTCCTTATTCTTTTATATTGGCTAAAAGCACTATTCTTTCCATTTCTGGAAATGTAAGCTCTGATAATTCAAAGGCTGCTGCAATCAACTTTTTTGTAATAGGCCTTTTGTATTTTATCAACTTTCCCCATTTATACTAAATCAAAATATTCATCTCGTTAGGATTATTCTTTCCGGTAAATTCCAAACCCCAGTTGTTAGAATTGAGGTAAGTGGTAAATGCAGTGAGTCTGAGCCCTCTTATATGAATAAGAGATCCATATATCTCTTGTAGAAGATGGTACATTGGGCCCATTGATGGAAATTCGAAATGTATATATCTTTACCCATAAAAAGGTTTGCGACACTTGAGGCAAACCTGGTTCCCATTGCAGCACCTTTAATTTGTAAATGTCTTTCGTTGAAATAAACGCATTGTGTTAAAATGAATTCAATGCTGCTTAGTATAAATTTTTGACTTTTATTGGCATTTTTTTATACAAATAAAAGGAAACCGTTTCTACTCACTCCTTATGAGATGTTGCTATACAATGTGGTTACGTCCAATGTGGCCAAACGATAACTTGGTTGTAGGTCCTGTAAGACTTGCAGTCTCTCAAATAAGAAGGTAGAGTGTTTTTGTAAATTCAAGTCAATGTAATGTGACAAGTTCCAATAAACTCTAAAAATTATGGGCCTGCCTGGTGGCTTTTGGGGATCCTTATGAACCTTCGGCATATGGTAAAATAAGGCTAAGGTTGGGTCTTTTGCCAAGATATTTTTTTTCTTTTTTTGGTAAGGATTCCAGTATTGTGAGCATCTGAGTTTAGTGTATTCCAAATAGTGATCTATTGTTGGGTCTTTATTAAGTTTGACATGTTGTATGTGCTAGTATTCTCAGGACGACTTTGATAGGATTCAATATTTTAGACTACTATCCCACCCCCCTTGTCTGCATTTTTTGACTTTCATTGTTATTCATAAGGGAGCAAAGGGCCATTCTTTCAACTTTAGTTAAATTGGGACATGTTCCTGAACTGACGAGACAAGGGAATAAAATGTTTCTATGTGCTGTCCTTTATGGTGAGTGGGATAGAATGATTTAGATTTTAGGTCCGTGGTGATTGGACAAAATTTTTGTGGCTTTTGTTTTCAGAAACTTTTTTTTCTGCACCAACACGGTCTGAAAACACCTTCTGTCTGAGCCAATCTGTGGTGTTCAATCCTACAGACAGTATCAATAATCTCAGGAATTTTTCTGTGGCAGACTGTCCCTCAGTCTTCGGCGCAAGTGGGAGACCAAAACTGACAGATCCTCTGTGGTATGCAACAATATCAGGGGGACCCATGTGGTAGGCAACACCGACTCCACACTGAAGAAAAGTGCTGACTGTCTCAAAATAGGCATGCAAAGATCAACGAAATACTGCCCCTGCCGCTTACAATTTAGCAACTGGAAGCTCTCGGGATGAGATGGTAGGCAAAAAGCAGCCTCAATGTCCCCTTCCCTTACCTATGCACCCATACCAGCACAGAATTGAATGAGTACGACACCAGGCAGATATTCGGATTTATGCCATCATTCACAGACCACCTGCTGGATAGGACAGGTGGTAAATGAGGTGGAACTTAACCGTTTTAAGAACAACCACCAAAGGTGACTCCACGCTTCCAACGGAGGTTGACTAAAAGGGCTTACTATATGCCCCAACTGCACCATCCTTTCCACCCTCCACCGGCATTGTTCCTCTTTGGGTCAGTTCTCTTCCCCCTTGCCCATTTTGAAACAGCAGGACAGAGTGTGTGCGCCCCTGCAAACGGAGCACTCGTCTTTTGAATTGACAATTATTGCTGAACTTACAATGGCCCTCGTTAAACTGCCAGCAACATTCACGACCCCAGCCGACCGTCCTGTTGCTGATCCTGAACTGAAGGCTGCCCTGCTTCCCCTGGGGAGCCATCAACTTCATCCAAGAACTGAAGTCCTTGTGATCTCTCTGCAATGAAGGCTGCACTACCTTCCTCTCAAAAGTGTTTATTGTAGCGGAGTCATGTGGTACGCTTCGCCAATACAAAGCCGAACAAGTCTCCGGCTCCTCAATCACACTGGTTAGAATGGCGAAGGCCTGAAGCCAGTTTTAAAACAAAAAAAAAAAACTTGTATAAGCCGATAACACAGCTGTTCCTCCTCTTCCTTGCACTCATTTGGTCTAATCCAAGTTAAATAGCTCTAGTAGCTAAGAGAAAAATTCTCTACATAGTCCCCTTTCCAATTTTTTTTTTCCTGAACTTCCTGCTTATGACCACCCAAAGAGCCCTTGAAGTACACGTACACCTCACTGCAAGGCAGACCTCGTCCTGCACCTTTAGCCACCATGCTTCCGCTAACAAGTTGCTGCATACCCGCATAAACCCTTGTAAACCCTCCAGAGACCTAACAGTGTCAACTCACCCTGTCTCGCAGTGGGGGGAAAGTACTGTAGGGCTTTTCTCCCAGCCCTACGGGGTTTGCCGTCTAGAAGACAGAGCAGGAGGGTCACTCCACACACTGCCCCAGCTTCCTCCAAAGAAAGGGGAGATTCCCAGAAGCTGCTCCTCAAGCCACCCAGGGCCATGTTGAAGGGCAGTCTGAATTTTCAGCAGCAGAGCTCTGCAACCTTCTAACTCCTCCTCCCTCCACCACACACACACTACCCTGTCTCCCACTTTAAGTAACCTTATTGTGGCTCCACCTACTATCCCATCTAAACCTGTTAACACACCCTTTGCTCCTCATGGTGGCACAAACCCCAAATTTAATAATTTATTCCATAAACTCTAAATATATATAAAAATAAAATAGACACACCATTTTTTAGTGGTATGAAATAGGCCGTGATGCTTTATGGGGTTAACTGATAAATCAATAAATAAATAATTTAATAGAATAAACTTAATTAACCATCAACTGTTAATACAACCATAATACATACTGAGTAAAACCAGTCCTCCCAGCAATAGCTGGGAGGCTATCAACCCACTAATAAATCATTATGACAAGAAAGTCTTTCAAGAGGGCGGGCGCTGTCCTCTGATGTCTTCAACTGTCTCGGACCACCTGAAGCACTGATATTTAAAGGAGGAGATTCCCCGCTGCTTCCGACAGCTGACACTGACTGCTACCAGGCAGATTCGTAAACATCCCGCCAACAGCACAGCTGACCAATCAGCTGATTCTGGCTGCTACCAGGCAGATTCCTAAGTTCCCGCCATAACACCGCTGACCAATCGGCTGACACTTGACTGCTACTGGGCAGACTTTTACAACCATCACATGAACCTGCTCGTGGTGACACAGCTGACCTGAATTTGACCTCAAGGTAAGATACTGAAAAAGACTAGCATATGTTAGTTACCACATAACCAAGACCATATTAAGCACTATTTCTTATTGGGGCTGTGCCACCATGTGTCCCCCATATTAATATATTGGGGGGACTTTCCATCCTACTTCAGTTGTGCCGCCGCCTCTATCCCTGTGGGTTCCCTCCGTTTGCTCCCCTCTTGATGCTGTGGTGGGAAACAGAGGAATCAAAGATGCAGGTCTCTTAACATATAAAAAGATGGTCTTTCTGTGCTTATGGCTGGTTCACTTTAAGAACGTCCTTCAATTACTTGAATAGCCATAGAAATAGTTTCAGCTCTGGACTCAGTACTTTGACTTTATTCTCTACTAGGCCCAGCTTTTTTTTCTAGACCTCTACTGGATTTCTTCTGCTGTATAAAGCAACAGATGTAGCAGATTTCTCTTTGAGCAGCTGTGGGAAAGGCTGACACTTGTGATATGGTGACGTAGAGAAAAATATAAATTTTTCTAGCCAATATTGCACATGACTTATTCCTGACTGACGTTAGTCTTGTACACATTTGGTCCTGACTATTACAGTATGTGCAAGGATTTTTTTCCCAAAGTGCTCCCTTGGTCTGAGGATCTATTGAATGCTGGACAACTGCTGAAAAGGCATTGCTGTGGGGATAATGAAATGTTATTAGCTTGTAAACCACGCTGATGTCCAGTTAGAGGATCTTTGACAGGGCCAGTTTTAGGCAAAATGGGGCCCTGGCGAGTTTTCAAGTGGGGCCCTAAATTCTAAGAGACCGTACCAACGTCGCATTTCAGTAACTGAATACACATAATCATTTTAAACTATGTAGCCCTATTTGGGGGGGGGTATGAGTATTATCCCTCCCGCAACAGACTCTGGCGCTGACCTGTGTGTATAATGGGACCTGAAGCCTTCGCTGAAGGGAAGAGTGGGAACATATATGAAATATATCAGTGCCTCCACCCAGGATAGAGCCTCTGTATTACAGGGAGGATCTCTTCCTGGGACTTACCCATGAAGAAAAATTATTAGTAGTAATAAAAAGAACTCTATTAAAAAATAAAAAAAAAAAAAAAATACAGAGAAACAAAAAAAGGTTATAACAGTAGCTTTATAAGAATCAACAGGGTAATAATACATACATAAAATATACTCAGAACACAGCAGTACTACAACAACCAGCAAGTCCTCAACCGTCTTAGGTTATATACCCGGGTATATATATAGATATATAGCAAGAGTCCAGTGCACAATACCTCCAGGCAACAGAAGAGATGCAGGGGCCCCTGTGGATGACTGTGGATCCTCGGATTCTTCCAGGAGATGACAGACAGCCGATCAGGAGATGATGATGATGATGATGGTGAGATTCTTCACAGGCAGCAAACAGGGCGACGGTGACGGCAGTAGATGCAGGCCTGACTACCCTAACACTGAGTCCTTAACCTGCCAGCTAAACTACTAGTGCCACCGGGCCTCTAACTAGCTAGTTGGCCTTCGGAAGCCTAACCTATCACTGCCCCCCAAAATATATAAAACCCCCCCAACAACCACCACCACCAACCCCCCAAAAAATAAAAGGGGGAACACACACACCAAAATATACAAAAAAAAAAAAAGGAACAAAAGGCCCTTAAACCCCCCCAGACATAACATGTCTGTCTCAGCAGCTCTGCTCACATCTCTCCCCCCAGCAGCTCTGCCTCACATGTCTGACTCACTGTATTTACAAAACAAAACTTGCACTAAATGCCTGGGGTCTCTGAAGCCAAACTGCAGGGGCAAAGAAGCCAAAAAAAATAAAAAAATATAAAAAAAAAAAGCACACAACACCAATTTTAATTTATTTTATAAAAACAAATTAATATAAAACCAACCAATAAATAACACAAATTTACCACCCCCCCCCCCCCCAACCCCCACAAAATTTTTCTCTATTTTTTCACAAAGATCTGTGTACAAAATCTTCCAATACACCTATCTATAGATCCATGAAGATGAATGTGCACCTTAAAGCAGAAACACTGTGCAAAAATCCATCAGTAAAAGTGCAAGTAAAACTAAAATTCAGCAACATTTCACAGCTTGCAAAATAGTAGTAAATAACACATCTAAGGGGTCGTTCACATGAGGGAAAGTGAGGAATTTGAGGCAGTCTTCTGCCTCAGATTCTTTTACAAATTCTGCCCCTGTGCATGGTGGAAAGCTACAGCGAGTTTACTCACTGATTTTAGCCTCAGAAATAAAAGGGATTCTGTGGCTGAATAAGGTGCAGAATCCATGGCATGACTGAGCAGGATGCTGCTTTATTCAAGGGCCTGAATTAGAAAAGGAAGCATCTACCACTGAGGCTGGGTTCACATCTGCGCTTGCATTACGTTCTGGGATTCTGTTCCCGTCTCCGCATGAAAAATGTGGAGAAGAGTACTGAAAGCAGGACTTTTTCTCTGCATTTTTCCACCCTTTTCGGGCGGAAACCACACTGATCCCATTATAGTCTATGGGGTCCGTGGGTTTCCTAAGGTAACCACTTTTATGTGGATTAGACTTTCATTCGGGGGGTCCCAAAGCGGACCCCCCGAGCGCAGATGTGAACCTAGCCTAATTCCCATTGAAAAAACAATGGTAGGCAGAATCCGGTCAGGATTTAGAGCCAGTTTGAGGCAGAATCAGCTACAAATTACCCGCTGGTTTTGGAGATTAGATGCTCAGATGTGAGGAAAAAGATGAGGCAGGATGAGCGCTGGTCCAAAGTTAAATTCTTTTATTCCTTAAATCCTTTAGATACACATGACGCGTTTCTAGAAATAAGCCCTTTTTTGTGTGTGTATATAATATACACACAAAATAAAATACGGGTGACCACGCCCCCTTTAGGGTAATTAACAGATGTGAAAGGTGATAAAATACAAAATCAAAACATATAACATGTCTATGAACAAAATAAATACAATGGGAACGTGGTAAACAGTGAGTAGAGCTTTAATTTGTGTGGGCAAGATATGTGCATTATGCAAGGTCCGTAGGACCAGTTTTGGTGGTCTGTGTCGGAGACTGCGCATGCGCGGGTAGCGCTGCCGGATAAAGTGAAACCAACAGATCCCGTATGTCAGCGAGAACTTAAATGCGCATGCGTGATGCGCTGTGACATTTATGGGAGGAGACCCCCATGTTGAGCGCTGATGTTAATTGGGTATATAAGCGCTTAGAACCACAGAAAATAGGAAAAGCTGTGTGTCTCAGTGCTATCGAATCTAGAAAAGTAGAGGAGTAGGGGGAATTAGAGAATAATATAGGAGACCAAATAAATAGGAAAGAGTATTTGCAAATGTTAAGAGGGAATTGACTGGACGATATCTGGAATACGTGAGAGGAGTGGGTGCATAATTAGCAATATGCAGAATGTTAAACAAAATGCAATGTATATACATAGAACAATAAAAAGATATTCAATAAAGAATTAGACATATGTTATAAACACAATCATACAAAAATACTGTTATAAAAAAAATAGAAATTTAAATTATATATTAATATATTAAATATTCTCTGCCTCATTTAAGCCTAAGTGTTCAGTTTATAAATCCAGTAAAATTTCCCTTTTATGGAGTAAGTCAATAATTCTTTGGACTGATCTGGTTAATGGAAGTAATATTAAAACCATTGTACATGCAGTTATATTGTGCAGCGTGTCTAGAGACACTGTTTTGGGAAGCATTTCAAAATGTTAGATCTATGTTTAAACGCTCCCTTAGTTGCACGATTGTGTGGCCTACATATTGTAAAACATATATAACATGTGGAATCACAGGTTAGGTGGTTGATGGTAAACTCTTCTCCTATGGATACACTCACAATAGACTTCTGTTTGGTGGTGGATTTATTGGTTGAGGGTTCCCTGAGTTTACTGGGAGCTAGCAAATTTTAGTGTTTTTTTTTTTTTTGCATGTCTGAAAGTCAGTTTGGGGGTTTTAGGTAGTATTTTGTTCAAAAAAAGGGTCTTTGTTAAGGATAGACCAGTATTTAAAATGTGCCCTAATTTGAGGATGTCGATGATTGTAGGTAGTAAATGAAGTTTAAATTTATGCGTATTTCATGAATAGCAGGTCTAATACAAATCTGATGGGTTATTTTTTTCGCCTCAGATTGTGCAGAGGAAATAATTCCTTTGGGATAGTGTTTCTTGGAGAATCTTTTGTACAAGATTTTACTTTTGATCATCATAATCCTTGTCCAAGGTGCAATTCCGTCTAATTTGACCAATTGGCCATAGGGGACATTCTTCCACTTTTTGTGGTGGAGACTGTTAGTCGACTTTGAGAAGTTTTTGTAATTATTCTCCCGTCTTTCACAGTAAGAATTAAGTCAAGATACTCCAAGGATTCCGTTGAGGAAATTCCTGATAACGAATCAAGCAAAAAAGCTGATACAGTACTGCATCGGCATAAAACGTCCAAGAATAATATATAACCAGCAAAGACGTATTATATTAAAACATGAATGAATGAATGCCACCAATCACATTACATATAGACCTCTAGTTTATCGGATCTCATGTAAAGAAATTCTATTTCTCAATCATATACCTCATACCAAGCATCTTCACATTAGTAGAGAATAATAAATTTTAACATTAGCAGAGAATAATGAATTTTTAAAAACGAATAAATCAGTTTGAGCTCACCACTCCGCTGGTTCATGTAGTTCACCTGTATCTCTGGAGGTCAGTCAAAATGCATGCTGGGTCCCATGTAAACCCCTAGCTTGCCCTTAATTCTTACCTCTAACCCCCATAACTCCCGCCCTAACAAGGGTAGTACGATGCAGCTATCCCTAAAAAAGTTTGTCCCTACGTACGTTTCATGGTGGAGAAACAGTTCATCAGGGGACCTATCTCCTAAGGAACTAAAAAGAAAAAAGCTATATAGGGTGTGAAAGATCCTCCGTGCGCCAAACCGTTTTGGCCACACCCTGAGTCCTCTTTCATATAAAAAACCACACTCACCGCCAGTGAATGTCGGGTTCACAAGATAAATACAAGACAAGCCTTCTAAAGTTTATATATTTATTAACCCCTAAATGGGTCGGTAGTAAAATCTAACATATACAGTTCAGAACAGATATGCAGATGTATACAAGCATTAACAGTTACTGGTTACAAGATACAGTACAAATAAAATAAAAGGGATTAAAGGTGAAATGATTACTTTACCACACATGTCCTTGATGTGGTTCTATAGTCCAATACTCACACATGGCTTGTTTGAGTCACCAGTGGAGGCTTTTCAGCATGTGGCATTAACTCCTAGCATGTGGCATCACAGTACAATAATCCAGCCTGCATGCTCTCATAAGTCTCTCAGCATTAGTCCAATCGTCTCTGTCTCTTGTAGGCTCATCATCGTCAGCAGCAGCATTCCAACCTGCCTGCTCATAGTAGCATCTCAGTCAAAGTCTGTAATATCCTGTAGCATCATCTCTATAGCATACTCTCTATAGTGTAATCTCCTCCCATAGACCTCTTACCTCATCTTTTATACCCTTTATGCCACCTCCCAGAATGAGGCCACCGGCTACAGTATGTCTGAGTTAATTCAATCAAATCCAGATCTTTTGTATAGAGCTGAGACAGTGAATTGATACCCTGTTATCAGTCATATCTGATCAACAGCCCAGGCTTGAACAATGCACTATTGTTTGATCAGCCAGGGCTGTATAGGAATACAATGGAGCCCTATTGTTCCAGCCTGGCCACTACTGCCAATATGCACCTAGGCTTATAGCTGCGCATAGTATGAATGAGTGCAAGCAAGAAGGGAGATCCTATACCCAGAGATCAAAATACATCTGAGTTATAGCCACACTTAAGCAGAATCATCACATAGGGTAAATCTCAATACTCCAAAAATGGAAAAGCATATATACTGGTCATCGTATATAGACCAGTTCACAGACAAGAAAACAGCCTCCTGATCAGTACAGTGGTAAAGTCAGCAGTTAAACTACTCTGATTATAAAAAACGGTGGCAGTGTTACCTCTCATCTGACCTGTTTAAATACACCCCCTTATAGAATAATCATTATACACCTGCAGGTTCCACAGACTAAGTAAGGAGTGAGTGGTCATACCCGCGTGTATATGATACCGGCGTCTATAGTTACCAATAGCGCATGCGTGGGTGCGTGATGACGTCATCCCGTTCATCATAACGTCCTGAATAACTTGGTTAGATATGGGAACTTCACCCATCACGATGCACATGTCTCAGTATTTTATCGCACGTGCGTGATGACGTCAGCATCATACGTTCATGTGCAATGACGTTGTTCCATTGATCATACTTGATTAGTATTAAGACTTTATTTACCACACCGCGCACTCTACATGCCTCCAAATAGACACTCCCTCTGCGCAGCACCACCCCCACACTTAATCATACATATGATGCATTTAGAGACTGTATATAATAAAACTACCCCACATACACAATTCACACAAGGTGATTTTAATGCTCAGAACAGTCAGAGGGAACATGGACATATCAACCCACACCTGTCATTCCCGCATATCATTGAAATAATTTTTATATACGCCTGCTACATAATATATATATATATATATATATATATATATATATATATGATAAAGGTGGAGTTCCTATAATATAAATTAATCTAGAGAATAGATACATAAATAACCTGAAGATATTAATACAGCTGAGAGAACTGGATATAACAACCCCATAGGCTAATATAGCCATGATTTTGGGAATGATATTTCTTGGCCGATTTTTAAACCAGTGACACTGTAAATGCAGATATATCTCCCAACTATATACAGTCATGGCCAAAAGTTTTGAGAATGATACAAATATTAATTTTTACAGAGTCTACTGCTTCAGTTTTTCTAATGGCAATTTGCATATACTCCAGAATGTTATAAAGAGTGATCAGCTTAACAGCAATTACTTGCAAAGTCAATATTTGCCTAGAAAATGAACTTTATCCCCCAAAACACATTTCAACATCATTGCAGCCCTGCCTGAAAAGGACCACCTAACATCGTTTCAGTGATTGCTCCATTAACACAGGTGTGGGTGTTGATGAGGACAGGGCTGGGGATCAATCTGTCATGATTAAGTAAGAATGACACCACTGGACACTTTAAAAGGAGGCTGGTGCTTGCCATCATTGTTTCTCTTCTGTTAACCATGGTTATCTCTAAAGAAACACGTGCAGTCATCATTGCACTGCACAAAAATGGCCTAATTGGGAAGAGTATTGCAGCTAGAAAGATTGCACCTCAGTCAACAATCTATCGCATCATCAAGAACTTCAAGGAGAGAGGTTCCATTGGTGCCAAAAAGGCTCCAGGGCGCCCAAGAGACCAGCAAGCGGCAGGACCGTCTCTTAAAAGTGTTTCAGCTGCGGGATCGGGCTACCAGCAGTGCAGAGCTTGCTGAGGAATGGCAGCAGGCAGGTGTGAGTGCATCTGCACGCACTGTGAGGCGGAGACTCTTGGAGCAAGGCCTGGTCTCAAGGAGGGCAGCAAAGAAGCCACTTCTCTCCAGAAAAAACATCAGGGACAGACTGATATTCTGCAAAAGGTACAGGGAGTGGACTGCTGAGGACTGGGGGTAAAGTCATTTTCTCTGCTGAATCCCCTTTTCGATTGTTTGGAACATCTGGAAAACAGCTTATTCGGAGAAGAAGAGGTGAGTGCTGCCACCAGTCTTGTCTCATGCCAACTGTAAAGCATCCTGAAACCATTCATGTGTGGGGTTGCTTCTCAGCCAAGGGAATCGGCTCTCTCAGTCTTGCCTAAAAACACAGCCATGAATAAAGAATGGTACCAGAATGTCCTCCAAGAGCAACTTCTCCCAACCGTCCAAGAGCAGTTTGGCGCTCAACAATGCCTTTTCCAGCATGATGGAGCACCTTGCCATAAAGCAAAGGTGATAACTAAATGGCTCAGGGAACAAAACATAGAGATTTTGGGTCCATGGCCTGGAAACTCCCCAGATCTTAATCCCATTGAGAACTTGTGGTCAATCATCAAGAGACGGGTGGACAAACAAAAACCAACAAATTCAGACAAAATTCAAGCATTGATTCTGCAAGAATGGACTGCTATCAGTCAGGATTTGTTCCAGAAGTTGAGAGCATGCCAGGGAGAATTGCAGAGGTCCTGAAGAAGGGTCAACACTGCAAATATTGACTTGCTGCATTAACTCATTCTAACTGTCAATATAAGCTTCTGTTACTCATAATATGAATGCAATTCTATTTCTGTATGTGATAAAAACATCTGACAAACACACATAAAAACCAGAGGGCAGCAGATCATGTGAAAATATAATATTTGTGTCATTCTCAAAACTTTTGGCCATGACTGTATATAACCATAATAATAATAATAATAATAATAGTCCTTTAATCCCACAATGGGGAAATTCAGTGTGTTACAGCAGCAAAGATAAGCAGATACAAATACAAATACAACATGTACAGGAATATTCCAAGGTGAGAGGCATTACATTAATAGCAGACAGACAGGACGTAGCAGAGGGGGGGGGGGGGGATATAACAGGCAGAGAGATATTTTCAGTTCTCTGTGTGTAATGATCTCCGTTTATGTCGGTGTTGGTTGTACAGCCTAACCGCGGTGGGGAGGAAAGACTTCCGATAGCGCTCCTTCTCACACCTAGGGTGGAGCAGTCGGTCACTGACAGTACTGCTCAGCGCGATCACAGTCTCATGCATGGGATGGGACTTCTTCTTCTGCATGGAGCTCACCACGGACAGTATCCTTCTGTCACCCACCACCTGCACTGGGTCCAGTGGGCTCCCCAGGACAGAGCTGGCCCTTCTAATCAGCTTGTCAAGTTTATTTCTGTCCCTGGTTGATATACTGCTCCCCCAGCAGGCCACTCCAAAGAAGATGGCTGATGCCACTACCGAGTTGAAGAAAGTCCTAAGAAGTGCCCCCCGGATTCCAAAGGCTCTCAGCTTCCTAAGCAGGTAGAGCCTGCTGTGGCCCTTCCTGTACAGGGCCTCCATATGATCTGCCCAGTCCAGCTTATTATTAAGGAGCAAACCCAGGTACTTAAAGCATCTTAATTCATAGTTACTTTTTTAGATAAAACAATGAAAATTCAAATTTTCATTTAGGCCAAAAGGAGACATAGTATTGAGACGAAATATCCATTGAGTCTCACGGAGCGTTAAACGTTCCCAATTCCCCCCTCTAGATGGTCTCTTAACTATATCTATACCCATAAATCTGACGTTCCAAATCATCCGGATGTTCCAGATTCACGTGTTTCGCTAGTGGTGTGTGTCTGTTTCTAATACCTAAATGTTCACATATCCTCCTTCTTAGTTCACGGTTCGTTTTACTTACATATTGCTTTTGACACTTGCAAATCGCTCTATAGATCACTCCCTTAGAGCGACATGTAACAAACTCTCTTATAACAAATTAAGTTTGTTTCAATACTTTTTATTGAAGGTTTTACAAAGTTTACAGATAAAAGAAAAAAACCATAACACAAATGTTTTGCACATATTGGGCAAACAGCATGTGTGGGGTAAATGTCACATTTTCAGTTCTAGCATAAAGACACATGTTGCCTATACCCATTGGTATAGAACCGAAATATAGAGATCTAACCTTGAAACAGTAGGCACTGAAATGCATGAGTCTCGGAACCTTGGAGGCATCCTGATCTAGATATTAGCGGGTAGGTTATTCAAATGCTTACATAAGTGTATTCTCTGCTACACTGTAAGCCCATCTCTGAGGAGATAACAAAATCTTAACGTGTTGAATGCTACTGTAGATAAGCAGAGTCAGGGAGGTGAATGAGAGGTCGGGGAGGAGAAAGTTCCAGATATATAAAGGATATGCATATATATAATATACATACACCCACACATACGCCCACATGTGGGCCCATACGTACACATTACATAAGAAGCGAAGGGGATAATACTACAGTGTGCCAGAGATAATAGTAATAGTAATACTATTAATAGGGGAATACATTTTTAAGGCTCAAAACTATCCTAGGCTAACATACTCCTAGCCCACCCTAACCAACATACCGCGATTTGGATCCAGCAACCCCAAATGTTCACGAACAAGTTATATGAATTGTTACCCAGGGCAATAATTTTTTTCATAAGCAAAAGTTTCGTTGATGGCAGATTTTAGAGCTGCAAAAGGTGGGGGAGTAGTCGATTTCCATCTCTGGACCAGCATCATTAGTCAAGATTTTACATAAAAGCGTTTTATGCGGGTTTAGCGCATTAGGAATTTTAAGCAGCAAGACAGCCAAGTGTAGCTTGTACCGGATCTGGAGACCGAACAGCTCTGAGAGCATTTCAAATACCTCCACCCAGTATTTTTGTATAAGCGGACACTGTCCCAAAATATGAAGTAAAGTTCCCCTTCCCCCGCATCCCCTCCAGCACACTCCGGAAACAGAGGGGTAGACTAAATGTAAAACTGAGGGGGTACGGTACCAACGCAACATAATCTTAATCGCCGTCTCAACATGTGCTGAACTTCGAGGAGGAGTGGATCAGTTTGATTGCACTCTGCCATTCATTAGGGGTAAAGCTCTCTCCCAGATCTCTTTCCCAGTAGCGAAAAGGGGCAGATTTAATATAAAGGGAGGTGTTATCCATCAAATCATACAAAAACCTCAAGCCTCTCACTTTTTTTGACATCCATGTGAAGATTATATTACTATGAGGAGTCTGGGCGTAAGTTTTTAGACAAAGTGTAGTATTCTAAAATGTGTGTAGAAGTTATTCATAGGGAGTCCAAATTTTTGCCGCAGTGCTGTAAATGATAGGACTGTCCCACTTTCCGAATATAACTGCGAGACCTGGGTCATCCCCTTAGCTTCCCAACCCGATGTATCCAAGTCCTTGACCGCCCAAGATAAGAGGGATAAAGGCATATCTGAAATGCTAAAATGCCTTGTAGGGATTGCCTTCCCATGAAGCATTGCCCAGGCACTCAGGGAGGCCCGCATAATCGGCGAAAAAGATTGGGGCGGAATAATATTCCAAAAGGGTAAGTACAAAGCACTCCCAAGCTTTAAAGGCGCTACAAAATAGTGCTCCATATGTATCCAGGGAGTCGACATATATCCATGGACACCCATCCAGCACACTGAACGGCAAGGGAGGCAAGATAGTAGTTACGCACAATGGGAACACCCAGGCCCCCAGCCAGTTTGTTTAAACAGAAAGCTTCTATTCTAGGCCTTTTCCCCCCCATATGTATTTCGAAATCGCTCTCTGTATGGATTCAAAAAATGAAACTGAGTGGAATCGGCAGCGTGCGAAACAGATATAGAAGTTTAGGTAATAACATTTTAAAAGCGGCCACTCGTCCTATCCAGGAAACATCTGTTAGTAGCATGCGTTCCATTTTGTCTTTCCATAGTTTTTATCATTGGCAAATAATTTTGTTGATAGAGACCTAGGAGTAGAAGACACATGTATTCCCAAATATTGAATGTGATCTTTCCTCCAATCAAAATTGTATGTTGACTGTAAAGAGTTCAACATGGAGGTGGAAACACTGAAGGGAAGGGCCTGTGATTTTGATAGGTTCAATTTATAATATGACAACTGACCAAAAGTCTGGATAATACCCATAAGACGTGAGACACCCCTGGATTGGTTAACGTGAGAAGTATATTGTCAGCGTATAGCGATATAAGATGGACTCTATCTTTTATATTAACGCCCTGTACCACAGGATCTAATCTTAGATGCTGAGCCAACGGTTCCATGGAAAGGACAAATATCAAGGGTGACAGTGGGCATCCCTGCCTGGTCCCATTAGTGATCATGAAAGGTTCCGACACTGTACCGTTTGTGAAATCTTTTGCAGAGGGTGCTGAGTAGAGCGCTTCTATGGCCCCCATAATCATTCCCGAGAATCCCATAATCCTAAGAGCCGAGAAGGCATACGACCAGCAAATGCGATCAAACGCCTTCTCGGCATCCAGAGCAAGCAGCACCACTTCCATACCCTCCGAACCGACCCGATGAACCAGATTCAAGACCCGCCTGGTATTTTCATAGGCTTGACGCCCCTTAACAAATCCTACTAGATCATAGTTTATTAAACTCGGGAGGCAGTCTAAGCGCGTCGCAATAAGTTTAGCATAAATTTTTAAATCTGAGCTTAACAGGGAAATGGGTCTAAAATTCTGGGGCACGGTCAGGGTCTTACCAGGTTTAGGCAAAGTAACCACCAATGCCTCTTGATTTTCCCTAGGAAATTATTTAGACTCGCCCGCGGCCCCTAAAAATGACAACAGCGGGTCCAGCAGAATCTGGGAAAATGTTTTATAATATTCATTAGTAAGACAGTCTGGACCCGGAGATTTATGGGAAGGCAGCGACTTAATAATTGCAGATAGCTCCAAAACAGTTATAGGAGCGTTTAAGGACGCTAGTTGATCTGCAGTAAGTCTGGGCATGTGGGCCGAGGGTCAAGAACGAATCAATATCTGCCTGGGAAGGGGGATCCACCGAGGGGTCACCCGCAATATTATAAAGATCTGCATAAAAAGACCTAAATGCATCCGCTATACCTTTAGGGTCATAAATTTTATATGTACCGTCCTTACTATGGAGGAACGAGATCCTGGATTTAATATGTCTCTGTTTTAAGTTTAGAGGCTAGCAATTTCCACGCTTTATTAGACTGAGAATAGTAGGTAGCTCTCACCCGTTTTAAGTTCCTTTCATATTTATGTAACAAGTAGCAAGTTGTCGGCGTAGGTCCACCAATTTAGCTGTATTTGAGGGATTAGGGGATTTTTTCGTCAGTATCCAAGATTTGTATTTGTCATATAAGCCGGTCTATCTCTGCTAGTCTAGTTTTCTTTTCAATGTGGCCAAGACGTATAAAGGTCCCCCTGATGAAAGCTTTATGGGAGTTCCACAATACTTCAGGGCTAGAGACCGATGGAGTATTAATCTGAAAAAATTCCCTCAGATCACTCTCCAGAGTTGCCTTAAGTTTCGGGTGTGACATCAAAAATTCACTACAGCGACATACATACGACCTAGGATAGTCATATTTTTCTGATAGTTAGCGTGACTGCTGCGTAGTCAGACCATGTTATTTGATGTCGGACTGCATAACAAGTGGGAGAGTGCATTGGTCCGCTAAAAATAGGTTAATACGAGAGTAGCTATTATGTGCGGACGAGAAGAAAGTATAATCTCGCTCAGTGCTATGCAGAATTCGCCAAACGTCAAACAAATTATGGCGCCACAAGGCCTGTGAAAAAGGGAGTCGCTGTGAGACGAGATGTGGTATCTACCAAAGGATCTGGCGCTATGTTAGTCTCCCATCAACAGTAGGCAACCCTGCTTCCGTTTTTCAATCGCCTTTACCAGTCTTCCAAAAAAGCTATCTGTTTTTCATTAGAAGCGTAAACTGACACCAACGTGTATGTGACATTGTTAATGAGGCACACCACTATGACGAAACGTCCCCCAGGGTCTGAATAGTGGGAGAATAATTGAAACCCCACTGTATCCCTGATCCCGATCAGCACTCCCCGTCGTTTGGAGGCGCAATGAGCGTGGAACACATGAGGATATGATGGGTGTTTAATGCGGGAGGCATCCTCCTTCAAAAGGTGTGTCTCCTGTATAGCTATTATGTCACAACCCTGAACCCGAACCTCGCCCCACATCTTGGCTCGTTTTTGAGTACCCCTAACGTTCATGGACATCATAATCTTAACCATCTTTCAATTTTAAGAGCCATGAGAATCGCCACAAATAGACTAATACACATAGAAATGATACTTAAGTACAGAAGTAAGAGGTTGTCTCCGTGCCAGGAAGCCATCTCGACCAAGGTGCCAGAACCTGTAAAAAAGAAATCAGCCAAAACATAAAGCTCAACAACGGTCAAGCTTAAAATAACAAGTAACACAGAACAGTGGGCCAGCAGCTGTTGCGATCTCAGGGGGATAAGTTCAGCAGCAGCAGGCATGAGAAGTTCCTATGGAAAAGAACCTTCAGCTTTTGGTTCCTGTGGCTGGACGCCAGCCATCCGACAAGTGCTCAGGTGGTTTCCCGCGCGGAAGATCAACAATAGGAATGTTCCATTTATTCAACAATCGTTTTCCTTCTAAATTTCTGATCACATG